>JAAAQI020104775.1:0-16151 GCA_011800005.2 Stichodactyla mertensii | reverse complement strand
ATAGTTTGTGCTAGTTGATAAAGAACAAAAGAAAACAATAGGTTTAGAGTCTACTACTAACTATTAGTTTGCCTATTATCACTATTATTTCTGTTTCGCAGGTTAAGTGCCATCACTCTACCTAAAAGAGACTATAAAAGTCTTAGGGACTGGTTATTATTTATAAGGTGGGGGGGGGGGGGGGGCAGTAGCAGTAGAAAAAACCCTTAAAAGACTTCATTTAAGCTATGACCCACCCCACACATGCACTCCCTGTAAACTCCTGTACGATGGAGAATCTTCTCCATCACTTTCAACTTCACTCTGACTGCTAATGTCACTGTCACACAGCTGTACAAGGTCATTGTCACTGTCACTGTCCTCATCAGTGTCACAGGCAACATTTACAGTAAGACCTTATTTCAATCATGACCAAATCCCTGTCATCTAAAAAATAAACCTGACCCCCCAGTGATTTCTTTCCCCCTCCCTCTTTCGTAAATAACAGACCAGTCCCTTAATATAAGATTCAACAAAGAGCAAGATGTTCAAACATGGCACATAAAAAACAACACTATGAATGAACACAACAAAAATGACATTTCCAATGGTTTTTAAGCAAGCTAGCTGTTTAGGTAACTGTTCATTTTTTTATCTGGAGGGGGACTGGTGGAATTCCAGGGCTGATAGCTTTCTGGAATCTGTCTATGTGTATTTATATGACTCCCCCCTCTTTTTATATATTATATTTTTTTACCTGACTCCCCCTCTACATATGGTATTTTTAGCATGCGCTCCTACTATGGCTAAAACTTTCAGCTGAAACCCACCTTTGGACTCAGCCCTCCCCCCTCCTGATAAAAATGAAGGGTCCCTAATATGATACTGTAAAGTACGCAGTCATTTTGTGTAAGCATATTTCAAGCACTTGACTTATTTGCTTGGCATAGATTTTTTAGTTTGAAAGACCAATAGGTGTTATGGACAAGTTGCTTAGCCATGGCAGCAAATTTCATCAGTTTATAGTTGATAAATCCTTTCCCAGTTCTAGACAATCATGTGCAGGAGTCACAATTTGCAAACTTTTTCCAAAGCAAGTAGCTGTACTTGTTAGAGCCCATTTTATTTCATAAATGTTTGCATCTTTTTTTATATATTATATAGCATGTCATTACCATGACAACCAAATACTTTTGTGTTTAGGTATACTTTGGCACACAGTTATAGCACACGCCTCATTTCATCAAAAAGTGTAGAAAGACATCCGTTATTGTAGTAATTCAGAATCCACCAATCAGAATGTTGGCATCACAAAAGTCATTAGACATGGACAGATTAACACATCTGGCTTCTAGTACATGCACCCAGGATTGGCCTATTGGGATAAAATCCACAGAGTAGCAAAAAGAGGTCTACAATGCTGCACAATGTGCTGCATCAATCACTTGATTTCCATACTTTTTTGCCTTTGAATGAAAGCAGAATCCAAGACAATTATCCAAAATACTGCCATAAGTTGATGCCACTTCATCATTATCAGTTTTATGGAAATGAATAATAAAAACTGCAGAATTTGTTTTTTTTTTGCACCATGAAGAGACCAACATAACGGTATAACTGTTTATCTTGTTTTTTTCTGTAAGTATTCCATCATGTGTCATCTTTGAATTCTTCCCATTTCAAATCTGGTACAATTCCTTTTAAAGAGGATCGGATAAATTTTTCCATTTTTCTTCTTGCCATTTGTTCTTCAGCCAAACTTTCTCTTAGAGACATTGTTTCCTGTCCAACACAAGAAATAAAGGAAGTCTGCTTTAGTGAGGTTCTTCAATAGCAACAAAAACTGTCTTTATCATTGTGTAAGGAACTGCCCTCGTCTAATGTCATCATCATCATCACCATAATTGCACCACATCATCATTATCATTTATTACCATCATTAGACAATTACTTGATGAGTTGAAATGAAATTTAAAGTTGTGTTATTCTTAAATATGGCAAATTCTAATTGATATAACCTCTGATTCTACCAATCAGACTACTGCTACTATTACTTATGACTTTGATATAGAGTCATACATGATAGCATATGAAAAAACAATGAAACCAAAATGAACTGGAAGAAATGCAAGGTATGGACTCTAATACATTTCTTTTGTTTGACTCAAAGCATTTCGTTTTGGCGCATTTTGATCAAATTTGAGGGGCACTTTGCAGGAACACAATAGTCTTCATTTGCCATAAACGATAACAAGCTATTGTATTTATGCAAAGTGCCACTGAAGGGACTAAGAAACCAATGAATTTACCATCATGGTTAATTGTGTACTTTACGTCAGACCAGATTGGCAGACAAAAGGGCAAACTGATGATAGTCAACATGATTGACATGTGTCAGCTAGTGATAAGGTAAAAGGAAACCAAAATTGGCCTTAACAGTAACTGTCGTAATAAATTCAATGAGTCCATCATTAAATCATACAAGTAATCAATTATCAACACATTAATAATAGATTTTGGTAAGAGTGGCAACAGATACTTACATATTGTAAATGTTCCACTTTCTTTTTTAAGCAATTATAATCTCCGAGACCCTCTCTATAAACAAAATAAACAACACAGTCAAGTTTTTACTCTCACTTTGTTGATAATTAATATTTTTATACTTTTTAGATTTAATGATGCTTATTTCCACGGATTTTATGTTTTAAACTTTAGCATTTTGAAATTTGATGAGGGAGTTGAAAGTAGATCGAGTTAAGGCAGCATACTAGCTACTTGACTTGAGATATAACAATTTTAAAACTTTAGCAACACTTTAGGACTTTAAGATTTATTATACTAGATTTTTATCATAATTATGATCTATAATTATTATAGATCAGGATTAACTGTGACATTTTAAAAGATAGAAAGTAATTATTTTACCATGAAAATTGCCTATTTGATTATATTTTCTTGGGCTCTCTGGGGTTCCACTGTCAGCCTGCCATTGCCATGGCTCAGACCTGACTAAGGCCCAGGTGAAATGTCAAACTTCATGAGCTGAACTTATTGAAAACAATGGTTAATAAGGCGGTCTTCTTTGATGTCATTAAGTTTGGCTCATGTGAAGTTTGACCTGGGCCTAAAGAGCTGAGGCATGTGCCTTGATCTTTTGGCTGGTAGTCAACTGTGGTGGATAATATTTTACTGTTTTTTGTTTTGGTTTTTTTTTCATGACAAAGAAATCTGATAAGCCAGGGTCAGCTGATTTTGATGTATTCTTTACAAATAAGTTTTTAAAAATCAATTTTATATTTCTGTTATTTTAATACTTATTTCCTGAGTACATATTACTCTATTTTGTTGTTTTATTAGTTTGACAGCAACTTATTGATGATGCAGAGAGTAGTTTGCTCATAAAAGTGGGAAAAAGAACAGGCAAATTTTTAGCCATGTTGTAGCAGCTGTACCCTATTTTACAGGCCCGTCGCTAGGATCTCCAAAGGGGGGGTTTGTTTTTCTGCCAATCTCAGTTATTGCAACAACAGATCAGCGAACACAGGAAAAAGTGCGGCCTCGATTTCATGACCTTATCGCACACCTGCAATGAGATCCTCAGTTCGAGGGCAATTTTTATATCTTGTTGATTAAAAAATGAATAAAAGGGGTAAATAGGAGGAGGAGTGGGGGGAGGTTCATTTGAACCATTGAACCACGCCTAGTGACGGGCATGTCTTATCATAACTGTAACTACACATTGCGATTGGATGATTCATGTGAAAACCATTAGAAGCCATACCCAAACTTTAGTGTGGGTATGGGACTTATAAGGACCATATATGGAATAGATGTGGAACAACACTGGGGATACATGGGTCATATACCAGTAAGGGCCCAGTTTACTTCCTTTTAGTGAAATTTGAGAATATGTGGAATATATATATTATTAATGTGTCTGTGCTGGGATGTATGTGGTTAAGTCAGCTGTACGTTTCCCAATGACAGGATATGAAAACAAGGTTGCAGTGGTGGTGGTGGGGGTCTGGGGTCTGGAGTTAGAAGTAAATAATTAAAAAGGGGAAAATCTAGGGGGTTGGGGGGTATTTTCAAAATTGTCCAGCCCCATTTAACAGGGGGTAAAGAATAGAGTGAGGGTGCAAATTTTTTGGGTAGCGATCTGTTTGGAATACTGTGGGCTAGATCTAGTGGATCTGAGACCTACCCCTCCACCTTCCATTAAAAATGAATGAACAGCAAGAATATATTATAAAACCACGTCTTCTGAATAAAGTAAAACATATGCACAGTAATGTTGCTTGTGAGAATATGTTGTCATAGTAACACCATTCCGTCATTCTCTACCTTGATCTCCTTGACTTTTTGCTTTCCTTTGCCCATAATTTACTGCCAATTAAGCCGTCAGATTCTGGCCGGTTTTTGATCTTTTCAGGAATAGTGTTCTCTTCTCTGATATGTACAACATCATGCAATCAAACGTAAAATAAAAGGACGAATGAATGAATAGCTGAATGGGAGATGTAAATGACCATGCAACAAGATCATGCTACCCTTAATGTCCCAGTGCTGCATTGCTAAGTGAAATACACCCAGACCTACCTGTTTTGTTTCTTTTTTGACTTTCGTTTCCAATCACTTCTTAAACTGGATGTGGACATGGATCTTGGTGCATGTGCAGGAACCTCTGGTGCAATTGGACTTGCTGATGGTAGAAACAAAATGAAAAAGACAACTGAAAAGGTGGGCCCATCAACAAACTACACTGAAGATGGTTTGATAGAAAACTCAAGAATGTTGAACTGGGTGCATCATTCATAAACACTGCTTCCATCGTGCTTCTCAAACTCATGAATAATTAATGCAGAGAAAACAAAGTAAATCACTATTGTGACAGTGGTTAGGATATGTGATCTTAATTAGCATAAAATTTGGCTAATTTTTGTCTTGATTTTCTATAAGAATCATATATGGTTTGATCTGAGGAGCTTGAACTTGAAAAAGTGTTTGATCCTTAATCCAAACAATTTGAAGTTGGTTAAAAAAAACTTTAATGCTTTTTAAAACCACTTCTCTGTTTGGATATTGAATGAAAACACTCTTTCCCATGTTTGATCTATCACTTCCATCATATCATCCAAACTTTACTAAAGTTCATTTTTAGAGAAAATTGATCTCTGCTATTTTAAAGAACAAATAAACACTCGACAGTGAAACCACCTATTGCTACATTAACAGCTGTTTTCTCCAGTAATTAAAATGAATTCTGGACATGATTAACATTGTTGTGTGTGATCAGTATTAGTATTGACACAAAGTAAAATCAATGAACAGAAAAGGAAGGTTAAATAAGCTTAACAGCATCTTGTATGTTTACCCTGCTACTCCTTTAGAACATTTTATATGACTGTCAAAAGCTTGCGGCACGAACACAGTCGTGAAGTGGTCAAGGCACAGCAAGGTATGTCAAAATTTTAGAAAACATCTAAGTCATGGCAACACATGATTGTATGGCACCAATGGTGCTGGGAGCCTTTCACAGTCATACAAAATCTGCTCTAACCTTCTTTTCCTTTCCTTTCCTTGTCTTTCTTTTTGGAAAAACAAGGTGAAAGGAGTTTCTCAACTGGAGAGCCGCTATCTGTTTTTTCAGGCACAGTGGTATGTAAATCACTCCCACAGGTTTGTTGAAATCATCACAGTTATTAGAAAATGAAAAACATGGTATATGAAATCTTACCAAAGACAAAAATGATGACAAAGATAATAATTATAATGATTTTAATGATGTTTACTCTAGAAAAACAGGCACATTGAAAACACTGACTATATTTAACAAAATTCTTATCAGCACTCCAGCAAAGTTACAGCTAACATACTTGACAGATTTATCAAAGACAATGTAACTTCAAGGACTGTGCACACATGAAAAAGAATGCACAAGCACCATCCTCTTGAGGTCACATTGTCTTTGCTAATTCTGTCTACTTGCAATTAAAAATAACTAGCCTGTGTTGCATCCAGAATTTTCTTCATAAAGTCCGGACTTCACAAAGAAAATTCCAGATGCAACACAGGCTACAATATAACAGGTAACTGCAAAGTTTCTGGTATAAAATCCCACAAATTAAAAAGCATTAAGCTACAGACAGTGTTGTATAAAAATAAAGGTATGTAAATAAATGAAACTATCGCTTACTCCCTGCCTGTCGACAGTGTTGTTGGGTAGTGGGGTTGGGATTTACCAACCACCCTCCCCTTCATCCCTAAAAATTGCTGAAAAAAGAATTGTTGAAAGAAAAGTGCACATATGTATTAATATACAAATTCCAACTCTGTAGTCCTTTTCCCAGAATCTATAAAAATCTACAAAAAATAATATTTTAACATGAAATAGTTTGGCATAAATAATTCACAAAAATAAAGTATCTGGTGGAAATGTCTAAGATAATTATAAATTGATGTTATTTCTATAAACTTCTATAATTCTATAATTAAAATCAATTAGTCAAAGAGGAGTAAAAAAATATTTAACACTCCTTTAAATTTAGAACTTCATGAATTAAGTATTAAAAGAAACCCATTCCCTTTTATCCAAGATTTTACATAACAAGGAATACAAAATTCTGTCACCACAGAAAGGACAGTAGGTAGGGGATTGTAATTTCCTGGACTACCTTACAAATTTTGTCAAGATGACCTACACATTCCTTTACTAATAAGTTTTTAAAATTGTATCACTAGACAAAGCACCCATGGAAAACCCCTGCAACAGTGGTTTAATATCTTCTGATTGTTTAACAGTTTACAATTTGAAATCTACCTACAACATTAATAGATTATTTAACTTTACTTTTTTTTATTATTTTCTGTTCCCCAAGGTGCTGCACTACTTAATTATATTTTCCCTTTATATTACCAACTCCATGTGCTCTTTGAGTATGCAAAGAGATTGCCACAAAAAAGGGCTAGACCAATCCTTGCTGCTAAGACCTTTCATATCTAATCCAAATAATGACTCTACCTTTAAGAATGAATGAATGACGCCTTTATTTAAACATAATACAAAAGCACAGGGTAGTCCCGTCAGAAGCCCAGTGAAGGGCTACCTGCTATCAATGGGAGCCCTGTGCAAGAGATAAAATACACACTATAAAATACCTACATATCCATACAGATAACAATAACTATTACCATTTAAAACGACTGGTCACAATTTAGAGAGTGTGTGTGTAGAGGGGAGAGTTAGTGCAGAATGGCAAATGCTATAGAAAATTTTGTCAGTCCTCTATATTGCACACCTACTACTGACTCTCCCCTCCTGTCCCTTCCCGTCCCCTCCCCCCCCACATTCTAATATCCCATTTTGTCCTTGATTTGCTTGCATAAATTTAAATGTGTCCTATTCCACGAATAAGAAAAAATAAATTGCTGTCCCATATTTCTATCAGCCACTTCCCCTCCCTTCTAAATAACAACCAGTCCTTAAGATTAAAGACCTAATAAATCTTAGTCAGTTTGAATGATTCAAACTATTTGCATAGTGTGGCCTACAGATAAAAGCTTCAAAATAAAAACCTAAACTAGTCTAATAGGAGAAGAGTCGGCTCTTGCCAGCAAAACCAGGACAGCATCCACGAGCAAGAATCATTGCACCACGAGGGCGGCTCTGATTCAAGAGGGCTTGTTCGTCATCTGAGGAATCTCTAGAAAGGTCATCTAACCCATTTCTGCTCTCATGGATAACGTCCTCGGCTATTGTATCATGAAATGAAGGTATAACAATAAAGGTCTTAGAATGAAATGTAACAAAAATCAAACTCTCTCTCTCCCTCTCTCTCTCTCTCTCTCTCTCTTGACAAGGTGTAGGGTAGTAAGATGGTATTAAAATCTACCAGCCACCTTACCCTATACCCTTTAAAAATATTGGGAATAAAACAAAACAATAAATTCAAAGAAAATAAGAAATATGGAAAGAAAATTTAGTCAGCATTAATGATTAAAAGTTAGATTTATCTTTGCTGATTACTGCATTGTATTCTGGCGTTCTAGCAACATTTCTGCAATGCTTTATTCAAAAACGCATGACAAAAAATGCAAGCCAATTTGTTGCAACTTTGGCATTAAGTTCAGCATAAGTTACCTTTCTTAGCACCAAATTTTGTTAGCCTTTAGTAACATTATTTCATTAGCATTTCATTAATTTCACTCATGGCACACAATATGGTGTTATTTTATGTTGTTAAAAACTTAAGCAAGGTGTCATAATCTTACATCATCACTGGGGCATGTATAGATGTTTGATACCCAATAACTAGTTTCCTTCAGCATGCATATTCTCATGTGCTATTAGCCAACAGACACAGGGTGAATGACATTCTAAGACTAGTTATTGTTATACCTTCAAGCAGATAAACGTGACAACAAATAAAGCTTTAATTTAATCTTTGTTGCTTAAATGATTAGCTTGAAAGAATTGAAATACAGGGAGCATAATTTATATAAAAAACAGACAGCATGGGGCAAAAAGGTGTTGACCCAAGGAGAATACACTGGATATAAAGAGTTGTACTTCATGACCATATATTATATAGATATTACAGTCAAAGGACATGAAGCATGCCTTCCTAGACTGCATTAAGGTGGCTGGCTACTATTGAATTAAGTTTCTGAGCCCACAAGCATGTGCACACATAATTTCCACCGAATTACCATGGTAACCATTGGAATTTTACTGAAAAAGATTGAAGAACCATACATGCTTTGAACTTCAAGAAGGCAAAACCTCAAATTTTGCAAGTGACCCTATACTTTTTATGTACTTATTCGAAGAAGCTCCTAAAAATCTGTCATATCAAAATTTTTCAAAAAGTTAAATATCAGAACTTCTGAAAGAGAATATGTGAAGTTTTGTATGAATTTCTGTTTGACTTGATGGGAACAAAATATGCTAAATCCAGGTATTTTTGTCTCCTTATCTTTAAGTCATTTATGTCATGTAGAATTATCAACCAGTTAATATTTGTACAAATATTGTCTTCATACATCTATTATCTTTTGAGTTTTAAATTTTTTCCTACTCACTTCAGCTAGCGAGATTTTCGCTTCCAAAGTTTATTAACACCCATCCATTCAAGCTTGATTATCTCAAAAAGTAGTTCGGGACACCCTATTTTTCTGTTCATATTTGAAATGAGCACTAAATTTCCGTTAAAAATGTTGCTATTTTAAAAAAAAGTTAAATATAAAATCCAATAGTAGCCAGTCACCTTAATGATTTCATTATTTGAATATTGAGTTGATTATTTGCCCTGAGTTTGCATTCATAAAGCTGAAGACTCCAAACTTCAAAATCAACTACCCAATCAAATTTTGATTGGATTGTTTAATGAGTGCCATAAATAGGTAGAGAAACTCCACAGAAAGGCCTGTATAAAGTTTGGGTGCATTTTCAATCAAAATTCAAGCAAAGAAATGATTTTGAATCCAGGAGTCTTTTGTTTTATTAATGAAAACTCAAAGTGAATAGTCAACTCAATATTTGAATAATGAAAACATTCATGGAGTCTACTGGGGGGGGGGGGCACGCTTCATGTCCTTTGACTGTAATAAAAAAAAACTAGCAAATAAATGGTATCGAATGTCAAACAGTCTGTTTAGCATTAATGGAGAAGGTAGAGTGTTGTTTTTTAAGGGTCATCAAGACTTAAAGGTGGGGTCATGAAATATCCTGGAGTATATGATGGAGGTCAATATATTCCATTTCAAATAAGGGAGGGTATGTGGGCCACTCATGTTTTTCCCTCCATGACAAAAATTAATTGAGCAGCCTGATATAGTGGTGGGACACATGCATATGAAAGTGTCATTCTGCTGATTATCAAATCATTATGTTTATGATTAGTCACAACCAGTTATAGTTTCTCTTAAAAGACCCTTCAAAAGAAAAACTTCAGATCCCTGCCAATTCATTCACGACAAATCCTTTTGGTCATTTTCTTCCCAGTAGGCCAACACCCTTTGTGTCTTATTTGACACCGTCCATAACTATTAACATTACTGTGATCATGTTCTTTAACGGAACCAACCTATGATTATCTCTGTCTTTATGGTCCACTTTGTTCTACTTGAGTGTTAAGGGCTAGATGAAATTAAAAGCATCGATTATCTATCTCAATCATCCTCCATGGTGAGAACAATGGCAGTCATATTTTGACCACAATGCTTTGCAAAATGAATACACAATATCTTATAAAATAAACATCAGTGATGTCAGTCTTTAGATCTAAACAAATGCCATTTTAGTGTATTTACATTAATAGCAATTTTATTTAACCTGTGAAATAAAGCCTTATTATATATATTTACTGTGAAGTTCCAGAAAAGAACTATTATCTGGGGTGCTTTTCATCTACCTTGAAAAAACAGAACTCCTGGTTGAAAAAAAATGGTATGTGTCATTCTGGTTGGAAAGTTCTGGAAAATGCAGTCAACCGATCGAGGTAATCCACTTTTTCTTCCCTTTCCAGTTCTTCCAGTAGACGCATGTACCATTTGTGTTTTTCCGCTCGTTTTGATTGGAAGATGCGTGTACGATTCTTGGTTGTTTTTTAGCAAACCAATTTCCAACCGGATGGATTGGTTTAAATGGAAAGCACCCCTGTGCCTTTCACATGAAATTGGGAGTGAAAGAAAGGAATATTTCAAGAGAGAAAGGAATATTTCGAGGAGATAGGTGCTACATTCTGGTTTTAACTTCAGGAAACATTGAAGAGCAGCACAATTTTGGCCTGACATCAATGCTTCTCCATTTGGGATGACATATATTAACCATTTTCTGAAACTAACATTAAATTACTACATTCTGTTTGACCAATACAGATTGACAGGTTAAATAAAACCAGTATTTGTGTTTTGTGAAATATTGTTTAGTGTTTATTAATTTGCTAAATCAATCTTGTGTCATCTAAAACATGCAGCATCTGATGAATTGTCTTTCTATCTTAAATCCGTTTTTGTATGGCTGTGAAAAATTCATGGTGCAGCCACGCCATAACGTGACTGTGATGGTACTTTGCTGAAGAATTTTCATTGGGTGTGCATATAATAATTATATATTTATTAATTATTAACATGGGCGCTGAGCAGGGAACTTGGTCCATTCTGTAGGTCTGTGACAGTGGCATGAGCTGTGACATTGCAGTCATACCAAAAACCTCTTTATTTTACAAGTAACAAAGAGTACACAGTTGCGGCAGAAACTCAGGTCTAATTACAAATCACCTTGGAAATAGTATTTCCCATTTTAGATGTCATTCCTTGAGAATATGATTCCTTGTTTGAGGCTCATCCATAGCACATTAACCTTTCTTCTCAAGCATTTATCAAGAAACAAAGAAATAATACCAAAGGTAATGAATGGATGTAGTCTGAATTGGGAAAACATTAAACACCCAGGGTGATTTGGTCTACTGACTATCATTTTTTTACCTCCCCCTTCCTGAATAATTTTTACCCTATTTTTAACACTCTTAATTTTAATTTTAAGTTACATAAGACTTAATAAGACTTGTGTTTGGTTTCATGATCTCTAACAATATTTCTCTACCAAAAAGGGCAGCATATTACAAGATCAACTTGAAAGTTATAAAACAAGTGTGCAGCAACATTGTTTAATAATTTTATGCTAACTTTAATCTCTCTAAAATTGCAATATTCAATCATTTAAGTCTATTTTTATGGCTAAGACACACAGCCCAGGAAAATACTAGTAATAAGGGTGCAGTTTTAGGGTCAGAATTAGAAATTTACTGTTTAAGAGTTCAAAACAAGTTTACTGTTCATAGGGAGTAGTGAGGAATGATACTCCAACTTCCAAAAATATGAGAATAATATATGATATATTGATTATAAAGTAATAATCAAATTATAATACTCTGAGATGGTTTAGAATTATTGATGAAAGATGAAGCTGACAGTGTGCTGTTATAACAAAAATGATTATAAAATGGTCAGCAGCTCACTCTGATTCACAGTGGTAGTATTACTTGATTATCTTTAATGATATGCTAATAGTTATCGCACTCTCACAATCATGATCATCATGATCTAGCTTATCAATTATCACCATCACCATCACATCCACAACTTTTCAATGCAATCACCATAGTAACCATCACCATGGTAACTTACATTAGTATTATATCTATGTATATTGTTAGACTAATGCTATGGTCTCCATGATGACCACTATTACAAGCAACACTCGTGTGCAATACTACAGTAACTGTTTAATCCATTCAACTGTGCTCAATGCTGTTCACTGTTTCAAGACTCAACTGTATGGATGTTGAAACAGTATAACTTTCAATCCCAATCACCATGGTGACCATCACCATGGCAACCACTCCAGCATTATATAAGTGTGCTGCTTTGACAAGCAGCACACTTGTCAAAGCTTTGTTAAAATAAACATTAAAGAATGACTGTTTTAATGATAGTGTATCAATAAAGTTGTTATAAAAATACAAATGACACCAACTTAAAGACGTCAAGTTTTGTAGACAGTTTAAGAAAGTATAATTCTATTAAAAAGTTCATTTTTTCAACTCACAGTTTAGGGTCTGTCTGGCTCTTGCGCTGGTGCAATATGCCTCAATAACTCGAAGTATAAGCATATCTTCTTCAAGAACATGACTTCCACCTAAACAATTAATGAAGGAAAGATTTAGAACAATAACATTTTTCTGACAGGCGATGTAGGTATCTCCCCATGAGTGGAAAATGTATGGCATGAACAGTATGGCATAAATTAAGTTATATTGAAATCGTTTCCTATTGTTTTCACACACAGTGGGTTGCTATGGTGATGGTACAGCTACCTTAATTGTGACCTCTTAAATTAAAAGTGGAGTAGGTACTGGCACATACTGTACCTGATATAGTTGTTGAGTGGCTATGTCTTTCATCATCTGTTGCTTCACTTTTAGACCGACCTGCGCACAGAACATTATCATACAAAATGTTAATATTAATAATTAATTAATATTTCCCATAAAGTAAAGATATTGAAACTGTTTTCCCAAATCCTTATAACCCAAGTTATTTATGTTGGCTTTATATTCTGTTTAAGTGAATTATAGAATAAAACAAACATAGGAACCAAGCTTAAGAATTAGTCAGTTCTTTGCCTGTTTGAAATCACAAACCTGAATAAATCCCACAAAAACTTATTAATGTACTATATTCTATTCCAAAAGTGCCCTTCAACTGAAAAATTCCATTCAAGCTGAAAATAGATTTGATTTTAATAATTCCAGACAATGATGAATACTATTGTTGCTGGTCATACTTTTCTTTAGTTTGTTTTTCAGTTGAAAGGTTTGCATTTATTTGTAAATTGTCTCAGAATAATGTAAGCTTTGTCAATGAAAGTTTAAGAAAATCCCTTCCACTGAAAGTATTTTTTAGTAAGAAAAGATAAGCCCTTTTCACAACCTTAACAATATTTCCATATGCTAAGGCTATCATGAACTATTGACCACTTTCCATACATTGGTTCACTGGTCAAACACAAAGCATTCAATTGAAGGTGTGAGGTACAAATGCAAATAATTCCTTGAAACTATCCTGCAGCCTTGACTGAATGTGTTTTGTTTGTCCAGTGAACTGATGTAAGGAAAGTGGTCAATGTACACCGTATGGTAAAGTGTAATTAAGCGCTTGGTAAGCAGTTGGTAAGTAGTCAGAATTTCAGCACCTGGTTGACAAGGTGTCAGCTGACAACTTACTGACACCTCACCATACAGTGCACATAATTCACAGTAACTATTTACTAATATCTGTTAGAAATAGGTCTTATAATACATTATTTTCCATGAGAGATTGATTAAATATGGACTTAAGAATAACAAGACAGTCCAGAAAATAATCCATAGCAGCCAAGTGGCCAGTTTTCAAGGGGATCAAAGCTCCAAGAGTGGTTTAGGGTGGGGTCATAATCTCCATTATATCATGGGGGGGGGGGGGGGGGGGGGAGGGGTGTAAAGAATATTTTCTGGAACAGTTCAACATGAAACTGTACTGTACTGTAATTATCATTAGGTTAACACACATGTACAGAGTCTGGGCATTCACATGACTACATATTACTGCAGTAACACAATCAGACAACAATTCAGAAGCTTTTTACAGCATGTTTATCTTATTTAACACTGCCCTCAATTAAAAGCTTATATTAGTATTAGTTAAAAAATAAATAATAGACCATTTGCACTAACAGGTCACATGACCACAATCCCCTTAAATCAAGCACCAGTGTCAAAATGAACTCCAGAAATGGAAAGAGCATTTCAATATTAGTAAAAAGGTCAAGTTTTAGCTCAAAATGTTTGGCACAGGAGAAATGGCATGAAATATGAAATTTAGAATTTTATTAGGATTTGTATGGGAAAACGTGTTGGATGGCAAGCTCTTGCCATCCAGTCTATTTTTCCACTCAAATTCTTAGAAAACATCAGATTTTATATTTCATGCCATTTTTGATGTGTCAAACATTTCGAGGGGAAACTTCACCTTCTTACTAATATTGAAATGCTCTTTCCATTTCTGGAGTTCATTTTGACACTGGTGCTTGATTCAAGTGGGTTGTGGTCATGTGACCTGTTAGTCCTGCAAATGGTCTATTGGTAAAGTAAAATCTGCCAGTTAGTGTGAATTGACTACAGAATGTAAAGTTGTACAAAACAAGTGAGTTTTAAAATTTCAAAATAAGGATTAAGTATTGTGACTTTACACAAACAAAAAACAAACAAAAACTAAAACAAATGGAAATTATCAATGTGAATAAAAAAAGAGATTCGAATGCAAATAAAAAATTGTATAATAAAATTTAGGTGTTTAAATAAAAAAGAAACAAAAATTTTCTTCTTAAATTATAAAAATCTTTTGTTCTTGTGAAAAAAATAATAAAATTAGAAAATTATTTACATGGTTAATATAAACGTTTATTTTGATATTTACAGTAATAAAGGTTACAATGTCTGTAAAAAAAAAAGAAAATTCAAATTTATGATTAAAGAGATACTTTGTGCTATTAGGTATCTGGCCAAAAAAATAATATTAAAGGTTTTAGGTGTTTGAAAATAATATTAATATTTAGTAGACTTGAAAGAGAAAATTTTTACTTACATGTACAGTGAGTCGTACAAGTTTTGAAAGTAGAAATTGGATTTACCGTAAGACAACCTACAAGGAAAAGTTAGCAACTTATGGTTGATCATTTTATAGTTTTTACTTTTACCATAATATTATGACAAACACTGTTTGGAAGGGCAGTATTTAAGATTTAGCTTATTTTTAAGCTACAGAGCTGACACAATTCATAGCCATGCTAATAATTATTTATCATTAGTTTTGACATTTAAAAGTACTTTTAGTGTCTCTATACATTCTTATATCTTGAGAACATATATATTATTCATAAATTGGCATAATCATGTAAAAAATAAATAAATAAAGTGGATAAATTTCATGGATTGCTATTAAATTACAAATAAATAATTGTAGTATTGTAACTACTTGGTACCAACTACTTTTACTGGTAATATTTATTGCATAAATGTTTGGTATAGAGATGTTTCTGTGACTAGTTTAAAGTTAAATTACTTATTAATAATCTATAAATAATTTATAAATTTAATAATGATCAATAAATTCAATTTTATAAACTGCTTATATGGTAACCAGAATTGTTTTTGGACATACCCTTTTTTTAATACAAGGTAAAATGAAGATTGATTATCAAGAAAGAATGTCGAACAACAAATTATGAATTAAAACTGTTAAAAATAAAAAAACGACAGAGATTTTACTTTATTACTGCATGAACTTAAAGCTTTTAACAAAATTACCCTACCTCCCACTTATACAAAATCTGCAAGTTATCTATTTTATAATAAAAAGTTAATGTTTTTAAATATGTTATATTTTACTTATTAAGAACACAAAGGTTTAAATTCAGTTGAAGTCTGTGAGTGAGTGAATAAAGTGTATATCAAGGGAAAATTTTTATTTTGAAAATCACTTGTATAATTGCTATGAAGTAGGATGGTTTTAGTTTTTTTGGATGTGGATTTCTCTATCCAGAGAAATAGACATTTGGAATATCAAAA
>JAAAQI020104664.1:0-16152 GCA_011800005.2 Stichodactyla mertensii | reverse complement strand
TGATAAATGCAGTACTGAGTCTGCGTATGTTGCTTGCGCTTATGCTTGCGTCGCTAGTGAGAACCAGGCTTTAGACAGTTTCCTCCACTAGATTTGCACCCTTGTAATAATCTAGAACAGCATATACTTTATCCTTCGGAAACAACTCTCGAAAAAGAAGTTAGGTCGGTTAAATAAAACATTAAATAAAACAATAAAGTAATAACAAAAAGATGCAAACTTCGAAAACGTTCAATTCGAAGCCAAACCACATTCTTAATAAATGTACGCTGACGTTTAAGATTTGATTTTAACATCCAATCATTCAATTTGTTTCCATCTAACATACCTCCATATTATTCTCGTTTCACCAATATTAATCCTGACATTTCTATTTATTTTGAAACTGAAGTCTTTTTTGAAAGGGGTTTACAAAAATGTCGTTTTATTCAATTGATAAATGTACATAAAATATAAGCCGTGATACACACCATGTCGCACTTGATTGCCATTAAGGCATTACACAAGTATTTCTAATTAGTCATTCATCAGGCACTGAATACAGACAATATGTCTTCTGAAAAAAATGACAAAGAAGCCTAATAAAAGACACACTTTTCGATAGTTTTATTATAATATGCATTAAATAAACGAAGCCTTAATAAAAGACTAGCATCTCACAATGAAAATGCTGTCACTGATAAAAAAGAGCTTAAATCTCTGAGCTCCAAATTCTACTGGCCGCCGGAATCGATGCTTTCAATACCATAAGCCTCTATTTCCTCACGGGTGGAATTATTTGGGAAAATAATTTCTGTCGGAATTAAAGAGACCTCGTTTAACGGGTAAACAAAACCAGGGAGCACCAGATATTAGTAATTGTTAACAAATGGATTGGATTTTTTAATACACATAGGCATTGTGATGAATTTGAATGATGGATTTTGATTAAAACGCATGTTGATTTATTCATGTCAGTTCTTAGGGACTAGTTTGGCCAGCCATGTTTGAGAACACTCCTTTTTTGCTTTCTTGAAATGAGGATTTGCCTGACCTTTTCTCACAGTGTCTCCTCATCCATAACCGAATCCAATTGAAATTTTACTTTTCGTCTGAAAATTAGGCTATTCTTGCTCATAATTCAGTCCTTTTATTGTACTCTCTCAGAACGACCACAACTTGCATCTTTCAAACTATTTCTCGAAAAATATGCAAAGGTCACAAAAAGTGGTTATTTAAGTATCCTCATGTTGTTTTGTTACTTTTGCAACATGCTCTTTGTGTTTCGTTAATGCATCGCAAACAAACCATTAAAAAAAAAAAAACAAACCATCGTTAAAACCTGGCCTATCTTTTTACGCCGGTTTCAAATGGAAAAATCAACTGAAATCAGTTTGACAACTTTTGGCTGTGTTGATCAAAAGGGAGTCCCTCTTTTCTTTACTTCTTAGAAATATCAGTCACTTGTTCATTATAATTAGCCAACAAATCTTCGCATGAGAAGTGCTGTACTCAGTTATACTTGTTGGTCGGCTGTAACTAATATCATTCCAGCAGCATACTTCAAACTAAACCAACCTAAATTTCAATTTCAAAGCATCAAAATATTGATCTAGTACAAACTTTCTGATAATTAGTACTCCGTAATCACTTCAACAGTGCGTTTGTTTGTTTGTTTGTTTGTTTTTCATTTTTTATGACTAGCCAAGAGGCGGGTAAAATAACAATAGGACACAAGGTCTCACAATGATACCCAACTTTGCACAATCCCAGTGAAAGAACGCAGCGGAAGGACTCCTTCTTTCGACGTAATGTTAATATAACACTGAGGTATACCATTCAAATCGAATCAGTAACAACAGTTACAGACTTGAAAGTCATACCGTTCTTTAATTGAACGACCCACATATCTTCTTGGATAGCCTCTAATCCGGAAAGGGTTTTTTGGATGTCTGTCTTGTCTGTCAAAACTTTCCCAAATATCCCCGGAAACATCACTTTAACTCTTTCACGTCTGACCTCACGAAGTTTTTCTTCTTATTCAGTTTTTATTTCTGTTGCGACTAATTGTTATATTTTTTAAGTTTGCAGTTCGTCGTTTATACTTTTTTGTTCCGCCATGTTTTGGAGAACTTATAAAATTCTGTTAGAACAACTAAGAATGTTCGTGGTCATTGCTTTTAAGAGGATTTTGTTGAGCTCTTTCAGAATTTTTCAGTAATTTAGACCTCAAGCCACGCAGCTACCCCCTGAGTCACGTAAAAGCCGTTTACGTCTTTGGTTTCAGTTGATCCATCAATCAAGCAACAGCCCTGATCTTGCAAGAATATGAATGCTTCTACTTGCAGCAATCAGCTACCGAAGACTTGTCAGTCTTAAAAGATTAAAATCAGTAAAGCTATGTTCGTGTTTTAACAAAGTTCTAACAACATGCCAACATGTTTGTTCTTGCTCTCTGGAGGATATATAAAGTCTAAGCTTTTCACTTACTCCTAAGACCACAAGGCACCCAAAATGACCACAACTGTCAAAGCTATTCTACTAATTCAAACTCTGTCAAAATTTGTCCTGAAAGGCTTTAATGGCTATCATATCTGGAAGAGCTATTAAGAAAAGTCATTCTTATCGTCAAGATTCCACGGACCATAATGATGTATTGAGTGGCTTGATTAGATTCTCTAGGGCACATCGGATGCTTGCAAGGCACCTTGGGTGACAGCCAACAGTAAGTGTGAAAAGAAGTGAAGAGGGGTTGAAGATCTAAATTGATTTACCACGCCTAACTGTCAGTCACCTGTCACTCTTCCAGAATGATCCTCCTAATCCATAAGGACTTCCTTCAACATGATTGTTTCATCCGGAATTACTCTTTCTTGACTCTGTTCATAAGTATTTGTGTTTTTTCCTCTCAAGTCAAGGCATTTCTTTTTCTTCTGTAAGTTTACATGGGCTTATGATAACAGTAAGCGTATTCCTATACGGATATTTCCTGCAAATGAGTGTAAGAGGTTGGGATAATTTGTTAACGGACTAACCACATATTAGGTTGAAATGGTTAAGATGATAGGTGTCTGTCAGATAAGGTGATAAACAAGGAATTGATGTGATACAGCGCCAACATCCCAAGCATCTGAGATTTACTTGGATTACTAGTCTGACGGTATTAAAAAAAAGGACGAGATAAAGCAGTTTCAAGTAATAAAACTTCGTCACTGACAAGGTCGCCATTAAAACTCGATATTCTAAGGAGAGGATTCAAAATAGGATTCAAAAAAGTGGATATAAGTAAACAGAAACTATCATTTATATAGTTGTAATTGACTAAATGAATCTAGTAGAAAGCTCGAAGAGCTATTGTCAAGAGCCGTGGATGGTGCAACAGACAGGCTGCAAGTATCACTTTTATGTTGAGATGTTGTAGCAATCAACCTTTCTCAGATTTGATTTCCCTCCATCTCTTTCATTAACAGAAGCTTTTTTCTGTTTTCTAATGCCATTTTTTGGGGGGAGGGGGGAGGGGTGGGGGGTGGGTGAAATAGGAGAACATAATTTTGATGCTGGCGAGTACAAATTTCGTAACAAAATTCGTAATAAACAAGTGGAATAAAATTGATTTTTATTTAATTTGAAGGTTACTTATTTTTTGGCAAGCCTTATGACAAAGTCATTTTATCAAGGCAATGGATTGACTGACAAGTCGACAAAAACTTGGAATAAAATATTTCTAGGAACAAGCATCCTTAGCAAGTTAATGATCTATTTCAGCTATATTTATCCTAGCATTATCAATGAATGAAAAATAATACCTATTAGTAACCGTACTTGAAGGTGTTCCTTAAAGCTGTATTAACACATTAGAGTTCCAGATGGATTTTGAGAGACACTGATAGAAAATCTGGACGTCCTAGCAACCAATCAGACAGCCGTACTTAGTGGTTTCCGGGGTGTCTTGACAGTTGCAAATATTTTCTTAGAGTATTTATGAAAGTATGTGGCTATGCGTAGGAGAATGATAAATGGTTTGATAATCAAGAATGCAATCATAATGTCAACAGACAAAAACAAATCGGTTTTGGCGCGTTGTTTATATGAAGCCTCGAAATAATAATGATGATGATGATGATGATGATGATACTGATAATAATAAAAAGATGAAGAAGAAGAAGAAGAAGAAGAAGGAGAAGGAGAAGAAGAAGAAGAAGAAGAAGAAGAAGAAGTTTTTGCCCGCTTTGGATTCTTCCTTATTTTGCATAACAGATATTATTATTACTATTACTATTATTACTATTATTATTACTATTATTATTATTATCATTATTATTATTATTATTATTATTATTATTATTATTATTATTATTATTATTATTATTATTATTCCTTTTCTATTTCTGCTCATTAGTTCGCATTCCTTTCTTAAAGAAAATGTATTATACAGCTACTTCAAAAAAGGTTGACGGGGCGAACGGTGAATGGTCATCGGTGATTGGCGATTGCAAGACCAAAAGGAACTGTGGAGCAATAAGAATTTCTTCATATTCATTTCTCAAATACTTAAACAATGCCTATTGATCGACGAACGTCACTGCATGTGCAGGATGAGTAGTGTGTGGATAGTACAATAGGATGAGTGGTGAATGGATGATAGAATAGGATGAGTGGTGTAGGGAATAGGGTGAGTAGTAGAATAGGGTGCCTCGTGTATAGATAGAACAACAGGATGACTGGTGTATTGGATAGTACAATAGAATGAGTGGTGTATGGATGGTAGAATGGGATGGGCAGTGTATGCATGGTAGAATAGGATGGGCAGTGCATGCATGGTAGAATAGGATGAGTGGTGTATGGATAGAACAACAGGATGAGTGGTTTTTTGGATAGTAGAATAGGATGGGCAGTGTATGCATGGTAGAATAGGATGGGCAGTGTATGCATGGTAGAATAGGATGAGTGGTGTATGGATAGAACAACAGGATGAGTGGTGTATGGATAGAACAACAGGATGAGTGGTTTTTTGGATGGTAGAATAGGATGGGCAGTGTATGCATGGTAGAATAGGATGGGCAGTGCATGCATGGTAGAATAGGATGGGCAGTGCATGCATGGTAGAATAGGATGGGCAGTGTATGCATGGTAGAATAGGATGAGTGGTGCATGGATAGTAGAATAGAATGAGTGTTGTATGGATGGTAGAATAGGATGAGTGGTGCATGGATAGTAGAATAGAATGAGTGTTGTATGCATGGTAGAATAGGGTGATTGGTGCATGGATAGTAGAATAGAATGAGTGTTGTATGGATGGTAGAATAGGATGGGTGGTGCATGGATAGTAGAATAGAATGAGTGTTGTATGGATGGTAGAATAGAATGAGTGTTGTATGGATAGTAGAATAGGATGATTGGTGCCTATGGATGGTAGAATAGAATGTCTGGTGTATGGATAGAACAACAGGATGAGTGGTGTATATATGGATAGTAGAAATAGGATGAGTGGTGTATGGAGAGTAGAATAGGATGAGTGGTGTATGGATAGTAAAATATGATGGGCAGTGTATAGATGTAATAGTGGTAATTATGATTTTTTGGTGAGTGGGGATGGGGACCATTTCTTGTTATTTCGGTCTGTTTTGTTCTCCCTGTTATTTGCAGTCTTTAGTTTTTTGTTTCAGGTGTGTCGTTTTTTATATATGGCTATTTTAAGAATTGGTTCGGGAACGCATTTATCGGTCCTTGTATGCGCTACTGTGAAGTAAACTATTGCGCTGACAATCAACTACTCAAGTCCCTTTTTCCGTAAGTACTTGTTTGTCTATTTGTTAATGACACACACACTCTCACACCCAGAAACAAACTTCAAAGCCTAATAAATATAACAGGAACACGTGACAAAAACCATACTTTCTTAGGGCGCGCGGAGTCTTTGGACTTGAACTCAAAGAATACTAAAAAAAGATAATATACTCAATCTTTAGCTGAGTTTGAATCAAGGAGAGAACAAAAAACGACTTATGAGAAACAACGTCTCAATAACAGAAGGTCTTATTTATCTCAAGTTAGATCGCAAGTTCGTCCTGCGTGTTGGGATCAGTGCCACCACAATTATTTTTATTTTTAGGTTGTTGATTCACTCTTTCTGTACAAGTGCACAATATATTTCTGATGAGCCGTCACATAATATTTAAGGCTTATCAAATTTGCTTTAAAATCACCCATATATTTTCAGTTTCAATTGGTTTAATTGACGAGGCGGGACTTTTTTGGACAGCTGATAAGTACTCTTGTCTTGATCTTTTAATGGTTTTTTTCTTTTGTCGTAGTTCAATACGTTCAAACTTTTTGTATTTTGCAATCAGAAATTATGAATATGCAACTAAGGCGCAGAGTGCCATTTTTACTAAATGAACTCAAACTTAGGACTTAGGAATCTATGCAACAAATAAAACAATAAATAAATAAATACATAAATAAATACATAAATAAATAAATACATAAATAAAAGAGCAAAGCGGTATGGCGAATGAAAAATTCTACGAGCTAAGCATGTGGGTACTTGTTTTGTTGTTCCTTGACCGAGTGACATATATAAAAATCTTTCTATACAAATCACAAAAATCCGAAGCTAACGCTCTATTCGTCCATACATGTTCATGTTATCAAGAAATGGATCATAAGAAACAAAATAACATACATTAGTGACAACATAAAGATACTAAACGCGTACTGACACCGAAGTGTACCTTCCTGGTTCATTCTATTTGTTTTTGTCTTCCCTAGACATGCCTTTGCCAAATTGAAAACAAACTGGAAATGTGAATAAAAATGGTTTGATAATTTTTTGGAAAATGTACAGCAATGAACATTTATTTAACGCCCGTTCAGTTATATGACCTTTCGTAACTACTACAAAAATGCCTTCAAAGCTACTGATCATGTCTCATGCTAGCGCTGGGAATGGGCCTTGGTCGATGGAGAAAAAAGATGAACCTCAGTCATTCTAGAAGGACTCAGGATAACTTTGTTTAATATCCTGAAAACAAGTGTTCTAAAGGTTTAAATGAAGAAGTCCCTTCTATCATGTGCCAATTCACAATTTTGCTCGCTCAAATTGAAAACGAACAAGAAAGTCGCAATCGACTGCTAACTCGGCTATAGTCATGTAGGACCGTGTACCATCTGAATGCTTAGAGCATGAATTGCTTTTTTATTCGAATTCTTACAAACATTTGTACTTTAAATACCCTTCCCCCTAAAATGAATACTGAAATACTTTCCTTTCTCAGTCAGAAACCAGCAACTCTTTCAAAGAAAAATGGCCATCAGCAATTTTTGTTCGTGTCCCGCTTTGCTATATATGATTAATCTGAAATGACTAGCTGTTTTGTTTGTAAGAAAGAAGATCGTCGCTACAAATATTTGACCAACTGGTACATGCCAGAATGCTGCAATTCAAGAAACATCACGGAATCCATCACTTGGGAGAATGAGACACCGAAAAGGTTTACCAGGCCAATGAGGTGCATATACATAGGGGATTTAGGCCGAATGTTTTAGCCCAATAGGTTTTGCTTTTTCAATACTTACATTACTTAGGAATTCATAACAACTGTATTCAACTAAATACACTGATTTCCCCCAAACAAATTTGCCAAAAATAAACCAAAATTGATGGCATTACCAGATGGGCAGCAAGCATACGGTGTGTGAACCAACGAACAAATCACTTTACGTTTTGATTTGATTCTAATGATTGCTAAACCAAAAAGAGTCAGTCATTAGTAACACCAAGCGAAAACATCTAAAGTCGTAAAAAGTTACCGCCGTTCAACGAGAAACGTGTACAAGTTTTGTGGTCTAATAAGTCGGCAGAAAGAAATACATAATGGTTAATCAAGTAACGAGAGTGAGTTGTATTTGACAGCCATTTTGTGTCAACGACATGAAGGAAATCTGTCTCTTGACAGTGCGGTCGGGCAAATCTGCATTATACATATGAGAAGTACGATACACGGTTTCAATCAGATTTACAATTAAACAAGCCGGCTGACTCAAAACCACAAAATTAAGCCCATCAAAGTTGATATACCATTTATACGTCCAAATGAAATTAAACCCCAATGTTTGGCTTGTTCTTTCTGGGTTTATTTCACTTACACCAGATTTTTCTGTAACGGCGCGTAAAAGGATTAGAGTTTTGATCTGATGTGCCTTGTTTCTTTGAGGTATTTTTGGCGAATATTTGCGGAATATATTGGAATACAGTGATGAGAACATCATCTAGACTTAATGAGATTGCTCTGTCGACTTGTCAAAAAAACACTGCCACAAACAGAAAGAAAATTTTGGAAAGAACTGGATGATTTTGTGTAACTGGCGCCTGGTCTCAGCAACTTGATGAGATCAGTTCCATGCGTTAATATTTTTCTGACCCAAGTGAAAATAGTTTCCAAACTGCAATTTTCGGTTCGTTGTGTGAAATTAAAAGCAAATCAAGACCAGAAAATGTCTACAAAGCGGAATTATCCGAGAAGCGTGGACTGGTTTATGGCAACTTATGTAGTAATGTTTGCAAGTAATGAAATAAAATTCAAGGTAGTCAAGGTAGACAAAAAAGCATAAACGAAAAGGTGTGGTCATCAGTATTCTGAGAGCGAAGATAGATGTTCTGCTGGATTGATCTGAGAAAAGTTTTTCAAAAAAAGTCGATAGTCTTTTATTTAAGTTTATTTATTGAGGTGTAGAAAGATTGATTTACAATTAATAACCTTACCTTCATCATACTCTTCCGTCCACAGTGTTTGTTATTAACTGATCTTGTGTTGACGTGAAATGAGAAAGTTTGTCGTTTGAATTACTGGTTTTTAAAACTCGGCCGAAGCGTCTCACGTTGCTTAAACAAGTAAAGCATTCAAAGAGTATTTATAGCCAACCGAAAAGCCATTGTAAACAGACACTGAATACAAAGTTTACAGAACACTTCAGGACTCGTGGTTTTCTCTCAATCATTAACTTGTATGCAGAAGCGAAAACCTTGGATTCTCATTTCATCGATAGCCTTAAACATTATAAAGTCTTTAGAAAATTGTCTTGTTTTTCCTCCTAAATGTACTGAAAACCAAAGTCAGTACCATAGATAATCTATAAAGTCTTCTACTTGTGGCGTGTCGTCAAACAGTCGAGCAGTTACTCAATTAAAATGTTCTTGTATATCCAGAGTTCTAATGTGTGAAGTCTTGAATTGTGTTGGTGTCTATGTAAAGTCACCTGAATCGATTCGATTGTCTTACGTGGTTTAGCAGTCACGACGCTTGGATTTACCACTGATGTGTGTTGTGTGTTGTGTGTTGTGTGTATAAAGCATTCACTTTCTGGCTTTGGACGGATAAGCCTCAACGAAACCGTAGGTCCTCAGATTTGCTTCTAATCCGGTTACAACAAAGTCGCTTGGAAACGTAACGCTCCTAGAGAATTAAATCGACCCTTTCTCGACACCTTCGACTAATAGCTTTAAGAAAGAAAGAACATTTACCCAGTGTCTGTTATGGCTTGCGCACAATGCCCATGGATTATGATTTTATTCGGTTTTAGGGACAGATTGAGTCATCCCGGCGCAACTACGCGCTTTGCAAGCAATTCACATAACTCTGCATAAACTCAAGTAACAGAAATGTTATTCATATCAACCTCCAAAATATTTTGGCTGATGTTCGACCAGACAAAATGAAACAAAGAAATTCACAAAGAGTTCTGAATCCTTACCTGATGGCCAAACAACTGAAACTAACAAGACAAAGCTCGGATAATATATGCTATTTCGCCTTGGGGTTGTAGCTTAACGGCTTTAGTCCGCTGGGACACCCTCAAGGTTAGTCAATCGCAGGACAGCGTAGACTCTGCACTGTTCTATGTCAAATGCTGTGCAGGCTACTTGATGTAAGGTCTTGGCAACAATAGCTCAAACAATGGACACACGCATCAGGCCTATCATCATAAATTCTTTGGTTTTGTTGCCTCTCGGGATTCCTGAATGGTACTCAAGACCAATGTGACCATTGGTGGTGAGAAAGAGGCGAGTTTTTTCCACCGGAGTGATTATTCACTAATTATTTTAGTGGAAATTAAGTAGTGTCCATAAGAAAAAGTCGTTGATGTTTTTTGAGGTGATTTCAAAGGCACAAGGCCGCCAATTGCTTGCATGACTTACTGTATATTTGACCATTTTTTTTTTTAAAGATTAGCATTTTAATGAAAAACTCACCACATTGACGATCGGTTCTACCGCCTGCTCATTTCCGGTTGCATTGGAAAAAATGCTCTAGCGATGAGTATTTTATTGCAGTATTGTTTTAATTAAAGTAACAGATTTCACCACTGGAAGTGAGACAACGCGCTCAAAACGACGATTCTATTACAAGTCGAGAGGATCGCTTGTCTCCTGGTTTAATTGGGGTGAATTGAATGGTAAAGCTCGGGTTAATTCTACAACGCTAGAGTCGTGGAGAACACTCTTTAACGCTTTGCCTAAGTGCTAGATAAATAGAAGGCAATTTCGGAGTTAGCTTTAGTTTGAAAATACTTGACTTTCATCTAGACAATTTACGACGAAATTGACTGAACAAATGCAAACTTTAATCAAGTCACCATGCCCTGGTTGAAAAACCCAGAGCAATTTAATAACCTCCGCAAACAATTTATCGGTCGTGACTCACTTCATTTCGGGCTTTTTACTCAGTCAATTTAAGCAAACAGAGGTTTTGTTGGACGTAAAATTAAATCTGGTCCGTCGGCTACATAAAACAGAATATACCAATAGTCTTGGTAATGAAAAGAGAAGGCTTCTGAAGGGTGGCAAGTGTTGTTTTCTAATTTAATCAGAGTTGCGGCATTTGGACGTCCTTTCCTGTAATCTAATTCAATGCCATGCGGTGTAGGCTAGTACAGTAGTAAGGTCTGGTGAATACAAACTGAAAACGCTAGGACTCAAAACGTGATATACAATTTCCGAAAAGACGAGAGGGAAAACGATTTTTACTCCCAGTTTTTAACTTGTTTTCTACCGACTCGAAATGGCAAAGTATGGTACTTTTGTACGCATTATTTAAAGTTAAATTTTAAATTCTTTTACTGACATCAGTCATAGAGTTTAATGTGTTTCAATAGAGAATCCCCAAATGATACCAAACTTTATACACTAGTACAGTAACCATGTGAAATGCTAACCCCCGGCTGTAAGATAGCTTGGGCTCTGGTCATATTTTATTCCTTTCTCAAAGCCCTATTATTTTTTTAAACTAATTATACTAGCTAATACTAGCTAGTATATACTATAGCTAATAATACTAGCTAACTAATTATGCTAGCTGGAATTAAAGAAGGCCCCGTCTAAAGGAGGGTAGGATAACCCTACAGCTAGCTAAAGGCTAACTTTTTTTTTTTTGACACCTGACAAGGTGTCCCCTGAGAAAAGAAAAGAAAATACATGTCCCTATGCTTAGGGGGTCACCCTAACTTCAGAGACCAAGTTTGGTACGTGCCGTTGATTTCAAAATGTCTTGAAGGTCTTGATGACAATTTTCTTTGTCTAGAATCCGGCATGCGGTCACTTTGAGCCTACTAGAGAAGTGTAAAGCGGTTTATTAAATAATCACTACGTGCACCCCAGGGACAACCCAACTATTATGATACCTCAGTCATCATTAGATATCACTTACAAGTCAGGAAAGCCTGTCACAGGCCAGGTGAGACTCATTATCACTGCTACAAGAGAATACCGATGATGAGGTCCTCGCGAGAAAGAGCAAGCTTCTTCGTAATTAATTTGTCGAAAACGTCGACTGTGACGCACTTCTTAGGGGGATGGGGGTTGATTCTGTGCGAGATCTTGCAGCATATAGATTGGTCCACTGTACAAATTTCATGTCTACCAAGAATTTCTCTCGTTTTATCGAAGCCACAAGTGAAATTGTGTGTGGATGATACTTACTCTGTTGCTGGACAGCTGTGGATGTACAATACCACTACTATAACCGTTCTGGATAAGATTATCGTTGTGAAAGTGGGCAGCATCAGTCTTGATTTGCTCAAGAATAATCAGTAGGAATGCAATCACGTAAAGATGGGAGGGTGGGGTTTGGGGGAAAGCGAAGAATTCGAGGTAACATATGAGAAAGGTTAAGCACTTTCCGTATCCCCTGAGGCCTCCTATTGACTGGGCGATCGCTTGTACATGGTCAGTATAAAAACCATGAAAACCAGTCACCTTATTAATCAAAGTTGGGTGTGTTAAGTACATTACATTCAAAATATGGTACATCACTAGATGTTACAGTCAGTGATAGCAATGCCAAAACCTCGCAAATCAAGTGTGTTGTTTCTTTCTGAATTTACTTTTTCGTTTTCAGAGCACTGACATTTTTGAATAAAGCGCTTCTAAAAAAGATCTCTTCAACTACGTATTTATCGAAATCAGAACTTACAGGCAAAGTGCGACTAAAAATGAGAAGTAAAAACCAACAAAGTGTGATGGGTGATTGCCGGTACGTGTGGGTGGATTGTAAGATAAGCTCTGTTTCGGATGAGACTTCTTTCTTGTACTTTTAATGCACATGCCTAACCGTCTGGATTTTGCAAGAGATCATGTGGATACTTCTAGTTCTCTTAATACCTCCTAGGACTGTAAAGTCACTGTCCTATGGTACTCATATTCCGAGATCTACTTTAGCGAATGACAGAACGTTCCAGCACATCACAGATCAAGACTCTCGTCCAGCAACTGGTAGATGGCATAGCTAAGGCAGTCTGGCTAAGGCTTGGAAGAGGCTCAACAAGTTCAAAAGTGATGTTTACATCTTCTCAGTTCATCAGACTTGAAACTGTGATAAGTGATCTTAAGCTTAGTAATGCCTTCACGCAAGAACAGACAAAAATCCCTGAGAGTAATTATAGTGCTGTCAAAGGCTTTGTCTTCCAAAAGACAAGTTTAGTATTTAGGACCAAGATTAAAATCAACTATTTTGACTTCTTGATCTCTTAAAATCTTATATTTGTACCGTCTTAAGAATGGTTGTTATTGTCAGCGAATGATGTGAAACCCCACGAATAAAATTTGGTCCATCAGTGCCGAGCCTACGGGAAATGCAAGCACGACTTAAAATTGTTGCGGTAATTCATGATTTTGAAGCTCGTTGGATGTTTACATGGAACCGCTAAGCATTCAAGTAATATATAAAGAATAAATCGGTCGAATGGTTTGTCTGATGGATGGAAACATGTTTGGTTTATTTTTGGGCTTCTTGAGGTGTTTGGATGGAACTGCCAAACATTCATTCCCATCTTAATACAAATTGCTTACATGGAAATATCGATGACACAGTGTCTTACCGGACAAGCTTACAGTAGAAGTTGTAAATCGGCCTTACCCAAAATACTGTTAGCTTGCTTGTCAAGTTAACTAGTATAGATTATTTTAGTAGGCGTCGAAAATCCCGCCATATTGTTTTGTTTGTTACTGAAGAGCCAAATGTCAAGCTCGCGAAAAGAACCTTTACACTTTACGATTTTGGATTAGTGCAAGGAGATAGTCACATCTCAGTATGATTGACAAGTAATGCCTCATAGAGCCCAACAATCCAATGTTTGTTAACTTATCGATTTGGGTGACATAAGGAAAAATAAAAAAGGGTCACTATAGTATGGGAAAAAAGGCATGATGTCATTTTTCCTATAAGTTGCCCTTTCCAAAAAAATGAAAGCGACTGATGAGAAAGTTTGCTGGAGCCAATAACATAGAAACATTTGGATGTCAGTTTGACATTAGCAATAGTGATTTGGTGGATTAGCGTTTCCTGCCTTAAGGAGGTTTCTGGTGTAAAATCCATCTTTATCATTGGGCTGTCGCGACAGTCTACCTTATATGATAGCAGCTTTGGCGACGATACAACTACAACTAGTCTAGTATAGTGCCCCAGACTAGTACGGTAAACAATATAGCTTTGTGTCCCTTTGATTTCTGTGGCGTTGCGTCCACCACACTTGTTTACACCACCACACCAGCTCCCAGTTTACTTTCTTTCAATCGAACGCTCACTTTTTGTGTTTTAAGCTTTCTACAAGGCCATCTACCCAGTTAAGCTAAGTCTACGTAAAGATCTTAGCCTATTTTTGGCTGAAAGATAATGGAGGGTGACTCGTATGTAATCTTTATAGCTGTTATCCACCTAATACGACGTTGAGCTCGTTGAGCTCTTTATCAATTTATGAAAGTCTTCTAAGCCTTTATGAAATAATATTTTGTGGCAGTTTCATACTTTTTATATTCTGTTAAGAGTCAGTGAAAATAGGAAAAGTATTGGGTGTCTTTTCTGTGCGTGTCTTTTGGAATGTCATACAGTCGTGTTCTGCGATGTTATGGTATGCATGCGAAACTGAAGATATTTTGTTGAGGGCAGTGTCATTACTTGCAAAACACAAACACACATACACTGATGGAACATATGACAGCATCTCTTCAGAAATGTTAAAAATGTTTAAAAAAGATAAGAGTGGATCAAGACATTCTTAACTTGGAGAAACCATCTTGCTTGTCAGCTTAGTATTGATATAAATATCACTGGCTGTGTTTAGGGCCAGACCTCGTGCTTGCAGTACAGGAAGCAAGGCTGACACTTTTGACTATCATCCTATTCAGGTATTATCCATAATGTACCCAGGAAAATGACAAGATGGATAGGTACAATCACGACCAGATTTGTGGATCTTGCACTTCAGAAATCATTACTAATCTGACAACCTGTCAAAAAGGCTGATAAGCGTAGAAATAATCAATTTATAAAGATTAAAAAATCGCTTCTTTAATTATTTTCCCCTAAAGCCCTGCTAATTACTGTAACCAAAAAGAAGTTTTTGACAACGAAAAATGAATACTTCAGTGTTTGGTGTGTCATAGGACCAGTGACTCAACCATCTGCTGTGACCTTGAGTTATTAGGTTCAGATAAAAAAATCATTAATCAAAATTCACAGTCGTTACTGAGCTACATGTGCTTTGGGGAATTAAACGTTTTTGCTCTTACGGGATAACCTTGTTAGGAAGTGTTGACAAAAGAAGGATTCGTAAGCTTCTTATTAGTGATTTGTAGTTCTGAGTATTTCAAAACACTGAACGAAATAAGATTTCTATTTCAGTATGACTGTATTATAAAAGTTCAACTAGAACAAAACTCTCTCTGAAACTGCAGTGCACACGGAATTATATCCTTTCTTATATAAAATTAATGCAGTGATCTATATATTTTCAGTCCTTGCAACTGGGCTCAACTGTTTCATATACTTTTTCTCGGTAAATTTGTTGAAGCTGAAGCACTGACCTTACTTCGTATATTTGACGAAGATTTTTACTTTTTTATTTCATCGAATTTTGCTATTCATCACAAAGTACAAGTTTTCACACCCCACAATGCCTATTTTTAGTTGAGTGAGGATACAAAATACCACAACTAAGCTTCAAGATATCCTTATTTGCCTATAATATTTCACTAGAATTATAAAGGTTTTGGACACTTTTCAGGTGAAAAAACGAGATTTTCATTATTTTAAAAACTTTGCCTTTATTTATTTTGATGGTAAGCCACCTTTATTTTACGCACACTTTACGTCAGAATGTATTTTTGCAGACTTACATACGGCCTCTACCACCCCTACTACCTATCACAGTATTTCATAACTTATCTAATAGCTTTTCGTGGTGCTGTTTTAGTTACAACGGTCTCCTTTTTATGAAACCATACAGCATAGGGTGATAGTCAAGTCAAATTTCTAAGTATCCTTTTTTCGATACCACGGGCGGATTTAAGGACGGGGCAGCGATGCTGTGCCCAAACCCTTCTATTTTTACTTGCAAACTTGGCTCGATCACTTTTCCGGCTCTGCCTTTCTTAGATTCCTGGATACGGCGTTTCAACATTCATTTACTTTCTAGTTAGTTTATAGTTATTCCTCAGGGCGCAGTCCATACTGGCATAATTTACTCGATAGTATTTGTTTATCAGTCAAATTGAATACACGTATTTTTTAAATTCTCATAATATTTTACAAGCACCCCTCAGCAGAGGCGGATCCAGGGAGGGGCAAAGGGGGGCTTAGCCCCCCCCCTTTCAGCCATATATAGTTATTGTTTTATTTG
>JAAAQI020104553.1:0-13181 GCA_011800005.2 Stichodactyla mertensii | reverse complement strand
TAAAAAAAAGAACCATGTAAAGCAGGAGTTTAGGGAAAAATTCATAGAAATCTTTCAACACCCCCCCCCCCCCCCCCACACACACACACATGCCCATAAAAATGGACAGTCCCTAAAAACTGTGGAAACATGGACTGGAAATACATTTATGAAAAAGGAAAGAAAATTTGATTATGAACTAAAAGAATAAATTTGTTTAGAAAAAGAAAAATTAAAATTGAAACAAATTAAATATTTAAATAAAATTTTGTAACAATTAATAATAAGTAACATAACAATTAATTGGAACAACTGATAAATCACAATGCCCTACAGTATCGCTTTCAATAGCCTACTTTCAATATCTTAGTTGAGTAATCGCACACAATAAGATCTGAGTTGAGGCTCCGGGGAAACAATGAAATAATTGCAATTCTTTTGTTTCCCTGGACCCTCGATCTAGATGTTATCAAGTGGTGATCACTCAATCAAAATTATCAAGAGCAGGCTATAGAGGTTCTAGATTTGAATAAACATTAAGCTTTATCATTGCCACATCTGGTGTCTTTTTTACCTGTGTAAGTTCCCTGTGTCTTGAATAGCAAACAGTTTTTTTCATGCTGGTCATTGCCATCATGTTCACATGTCACTACAATCTTGATGATAATTCCAGTATAGTTCCTTTGCAAACCAGAATACCGCTAGACATTCAAATAAATAATAATTTAATATTATTTATCAGTCAGGTTTAAACAAATTTTCAGATTAATCCATTTGTTTTATAATTTAAAATTAAATGAGAGATATTTTTTTAGAGAATTTATTAAAAAATCTACAAACCTTGAGAAACCATTTGTTTAGATCTGGTTTGGTCCAATGTTGTTTTAGTGTCACATCAAATGTGTCATTTTTCCCTGGGTTCCAAGTACCATTTTTTAAGTAAAACCAAGATGTCTTGATTTTGGAACAATTGTCTGACATTTTGTTTTTCAAGCGTAGTGTTCCAGGAGAACTTAGAATGTCAATAACTGGTAGAGTTCCTAGTGAGGCATCCTTGAAATGAATACTACATCCATCTATAAAATAATTAATCTTATTATTAATTGATATTTCATTTTAATTAATCCAATAAATGAAAGAACAAATGGATTGTGATTGTGATTTTTTAAATTTTATTATTAATATTTATATCATAAAAAATCGTAATTTTTGCATTCATATTAAATAAATAGGTAGTTGCGAAATGATTTCTTAGTAACTATACTTTTTGATTAAATATTTTTGTGACATAGTTATCTATTTTTATTACATGACGACATATTCATCACGTTTAGACATGCTTCTTGCCTTATATAGTTATTGCTGCCTATATATGGTCATAGGCGATAGCAATCTAGCTATCAGTGACGTCATTAACCGTGACATAATATTGTGACTTCACCGAATGCATTGGTGGTTTACCATTTAATCAACTCAGCTTTAGTTACTCTTCTTAATTTGCTTTGCTTGCAATATTATTTTTTCAATTTCGCCTCTTGATTTCTTACATTAGTTACGATATACTTCTTACCAAGACCGTACTCAGCACTTATTCGCTCTTTCTTTTTCTAACTAGTTTTTTCTCCCTTATCTTCACTCTTTTAATAGAATATCGTTCATGTTTCTCCGAGCCAGAAAAAAGAATAATAAACTAGGTGATCGAGATTGTCTCCCTTCCTATCATACTCGTCATCTTGGATTTTTTGACTCGCCTAGACACGACCGAGTCGTGTCTAGCCTTCTCTGTGTTCAGCTAATATAGCTAAATCACTTAACGTTGTCACTGAAAAAAGCCTGAAGCCTCAGAAGCTTTGAGAGCGGAATCATGAAATTTTTTCACCTTGACAGTATTACAATTGAGAAACTCACTATCTGCTTACAAATTCTACATTTTGGACATATATTCCTTAATTCTTAGATAGCCTACAGCGAAATTTGTTAGTAAACAAAAGATAGTAGAAAGGTTTTTAGCCTTTAGGCTTTTTTCAGCGACAATGTTAATTGAAATAGCTATATACTGATGAGATCGATGATGAGAGGCTAGCCCTTCTAGTTCTAGGCAGGGTTAATGTTACTACAAAGTCCTATTAAGATATTTGAAGTCTAATTCTTAGCGATTCTGTGATGCCAAGCCTCAATTATGATACAAGACTATTACTTGGCTATATTTCTGAGGTCACTGCATGTTCAGCTTCGTAGATTTCCATTAATTTTACTCTAATAATTAAAATACTTACTTTCAGAAATGATGCTTTTTTTGTCCTTGCATGTGTATGATTTACTGTAAAACGTAGACTTGGGAGAAGAGCATTGACAAAGACAAGTTTCTGATATCCCAGGATGTTTCTTATTAGCGTTGTATTTCGAACAAATATCCGACAAACAAAAAAGCCCTTGATCAGACATAACTTTGAATGAGTCGTCTTGGTTGGGTCGTCTTGTGATGCTTATGATATTCCCTTCTGATGACTTGGTTGTGTATATTAAAACCACGAGAATAAAATAGAGGACTGTCGAGATATGTCTAAATAGACAAGATGGATTCGATGTGAGACATTTACAGAGAGCCATTTCGAAGACTGTCTTCACGAACAACGTTCTATTCAACGTACTTTCCTTAAAATGTTAAAACGGAGTACTAAAGAAGTGGTTATACCCTCAGTGACGTAAACATTGTTTATGAGTTTAGCATCGCTTTGGTCGGATACCGGCTAGCACACCCCTTTGAAAGCTCATTTAAAACTTCCGCCATTTTGGTGAGGATCGTCATCGGAACGATCGCTGATTGGCTGCTTGACCAAGGAACAAAATAACTGGCAGTGACTTCCGGTTCCAAACCCACAAACCGGAAATCAAGCAAACCTCAAAATATTCCTTCAATTATAATAAAAACGTCGAAGAAATTTCATCAAAATTAATAATATTCTACCAATATAATTAGTGGATTATAATGGAGTTAAGAACGTGGAAATTTGAGAGCTTAGAAATCTCAATCGAAATGCTTATCACCAGTAATTTTATTAAGAAAATAGAAAAAGATGTAGTGTGATGTAATGTCGTCTAGGGCTGGACGAATTCCTGGCAAAGTTTTCATTCGTCGTGAAATGAAAACGTATTTGTGACGGACTATGCCTAAGCCCCATTATCTGATCCCATTATCTGGTCCCCTGTTTTATATATTGTAATTAGTAATTAGTATAAATTTTTGTTGTAAATATTACTGAGAGCCACAAGTTTATCAGTAGCCTCGTGTTACTGTCAAGTGCTTACCCTGGCTTTAAAACTAAAGTCGTTTATAGCCTTCTGCAGTCCCACGACAAAGGAGATAGACAGTAAGTTGTTACTTTGTATCTAGTACATGTATAATAAGGCTTATCAATCATCACATCTAGGAGAGACGAGAGAGGGCATTTCACATTGTCCTAATTCCACATTAAGCTTTGACATGTACTCAGTTTTCGATTTTCAAAATTAACTGTTTTAGTTTGTACATAATATTATTTTTTACCACAGCAATTAATGATTTTGCTTTCTGATTGGCTCCCAACCATGTTCGATAAGGTACAGAACATGATGCTGACGTCAACTAGCGTGTGCCTTACGCGTTTAAGAAACCTTGTAAAATGCTCGTAATTTGGGAGATTTCGATGTCTCTCGTGGTTTCCCTTGAGTGTGGATCATTAACTGACGCCTATATTCTATAATTGTCGATAAGAGTACGAAACATAGAAAGACAGCCTGTGATTTTTGGATTATTCTTAATATTTTATCCTCTTTTGGTCCAAAGATCCTCCCCAACAAAGTACGAGTGCTACAGAAAAACATATCAAAAGTTCAAATTCAAATGGCTTATACAAACGGTTGGTTTTCAAAGAGGAAACGCGCGTCGATTTCGACCTAGTTTCCATGACAACGTCACGTGCCCACGTACGCTTTCTTTTCTTTGTGACGTCATTATTTGGCTCATTAATTCGAATCGATTACGTGTCTAGGAAATAGGAACGAAATGCCATAATGTAGGAGAAAACATCAGGGAAAGCGAGACTCGCGGTCGGGCATGCATCACAGATTTGTGATTGCATTTGCTGTCATACTATGCTGTGTTCTCAATTATTCTGATGGATCGGCAGGTATGTAGGTATCTCTTATGATCATATACATTCATCATTGCGCGCGCGGGTCGAATAATATTCAAAAATCCAATGAAATCTTCCGGTTATAGAGCGCATTTCGTGTGACTGGGAAACGGCAAATTCGTGGCTACGCGTTGTGATTGGGTGATTCACACAAGAACAATGGCACGCCATTTCACTGTCACAGCACGTGCCGTGTACGTGCTGTGAATAAGTACCCTTTTTTAAAAGTCGCGCTATATCATTAATCAGGTTTTGTTAAACATGACTGGAAACTAACCATAGAGCAGTTTTGACATTAATGTAATGTAAAAAAAAAAAACGCTTTTAGTTATAGAGCGGTTTTCGTAAGAGCGCGAAGCGAAACGGCAAATTCGTAGTCGTACTGTAGCTGTACCGTAGCCGTAACAACGCGTTGTGATTGGATGATTCGCATGCAAAGAATGGGAAGCCATTTCAGTGTTAATGCATACCGTACCGTGTACGTGCTGTAAGTATGCACGTACGTTTCCCACTCATACAAAATCCGCTATAACGTGCCGTTCAGTGATCGTAACTGACAGTGGTGTTCTGTCAAAGCTCTTTATTTAATGAGCAGTGATCTAGCTCGATGTTATTGGCTCAACTGTTAAATATACTCTAAAACATATATGTCTTTCTTAATTTCAAAAGGATTGCATTTTGTTAAGAAACCAAAAGAATTGTATGACTTCATTCCGAGGACAGCTAGCTTTCGTCTACAGTGCAAAGCAGTATCTTCAAATCATCAACATGTTTCATACAAGTGGTTATTCAATGGATCACCCTTAAAATATGACAAGCATAGGAAATGGCATGGACAGATACACGAGTTGGTACTTAGCAATGTACAGCTAAAACATCATGGTAAATATACATGTATTGCGTATACTACAGGAGAAAGAAAGTCTGAAGCGTCTGTGAGCACCCGTATCAAGATATACGGTGAGCAAAACTATTTTATATCTATCTACCTACCTACCTATCTACCAACCCACTCATCCATGCATCCCCTTATTCATCAATCCCTCCCTCCCTCCCTCCATCCTTCCATCCATTTATCCAACCATCCATTTGTTTATCAATCCATCCATCCGTCCGTCCGTCCATCCATCCATCCATCCATTCAAATCCATCAAGTAAATTTTTTGACGGTCGCAAATGCATTCCAATAAACACTATTAAATGTATAATATATTTGCTTTACATGTTCTTTCTCGGTTTAGAGAGAATTTACTTTGCTCAGTGGGAAGAATGGAGCGAGTGCTCTCCGAAGCCTGGTTCTAACACCGGTGTGAGATCTCGTTATCGGAACTGTATGACATCACTAGGAACTCGAGCACCCGAGTATCATTGCTCCGTCTTCGGATATTCTAATGAAGCTGAAAGCTGTAAACTCAAATTTTTCCCCAAGCATTCCGTTACCCTAGCGAGTAGTAAGCCAGCTTCCACAGGCATTCCTACCCCAGCGAGTAGTAAGCCAGCTTCCACAGGCATTCCTACCCCAGCGAGTAGTAAGCCAGCTTCCACAGGCATTCCTACCCCAGCGAGTATTAAGCCAGCTTCCACAGGCATTCCTACCCCAGCGAGTGTTAAGCCAGCTTCCACAGGCACTCCTACCCCAGCGAATATTAAGCCAGACTCCACAGGTACTCCTGTACCTGTGATTACAGATTCCGAAATTAAAGCAGCAGCCCTACAAGTAGTGAGGAAGATTTCAGCATCTGAATCTGAAGGCAGATGGAAAGCTTTCTTGGGTACGTTTTATGGGAGGCTGGCCATAGGAAGTTCGTTGGCGATCCTTGTAGTGATACTGTGCTGTGTTCTTTTCGTTCTTATGTAAGTATTAAAAAAGCCCCGCATATTTTACAGCCATCACTCCCCGTGAGGGGCTCTTCCATGAGGTTTGCTCTACACACACTACCACTACATTCAGTATTTACAGCACACAACACTCAGCTCACATGTTGATTTTACTGAGGGAGGAAAACCGGAGAACCCGGAGAAAAACCCTCGTGGCAAGGGAGAGAACCCTTGATGACCACTCATTTCTATCCTCCCCTCTGGTATAGAGTAAGATTTAAAATCAAATGATTAAAAACTTTTTTTCTTTTTTATAAAATTTACTTCAAACCTGTGGTAAAAAGTAAATTCTAGGATAAAACAATCTCTTTAACCTCATGTATGACAGGGGGGTCCTCTAGATCCGCCCTTAAGTATAATTTCAATTTAATAAATTTCTAATATCTTTCTACGACTGTTCGGAATATTTTAAGTATGACTTCCATCTTGGAGAGGAGTAGGACGGTAAAGGGGCCGCCAGCCCTCGGCACTTTGCAGAAATATACTATAGCTTAGTCTTCACTGCACATGAAAACTACTGTGTTTATGCAAAGCGCCCGTGAAAAATTTGATATGAACCAAGATGAAAAGCTTTAAGGAATGTAAGAAAGTATCAGTTTTGGGTTCAGTATGCCACCCCATGTAAGACGATCCGGAATCCATGGAAATTTGGCTTTTCGAATCCGGAATCTAGGACTTTTGGAATCCGGAAATTCAAAGCCAGTACTTGGAATCCAGAATTCAGCACTTGAAATCTGGAATTCAGCACTTGGAATCCGAAATCCAGAAAAGTGGAATTCGGAATTCAGCACATGGAATCCGGAACCCAGTGCTTGGAATCCAGAATCCAGCACTAGGAATCCGGTCCAGCAACATGCCAGATTCCCTTCCTTGGGTAGATTCATTCAGTATATAACCCAATCACGCATGTTTGCTCTGCAATGATTATCAAGCTGTCTTTGTTATCCCAGAGGACAAAAAATCGAAAAGAAAGAAAAGAAGAAGAAGAAGAGGAGGAGAAGGTTCATGGAAGATGTGGAAGAAATTGACGGTTTTGATGATGAACCTCCAAGAGAAAACATAGATAAGTACGAAGACGAAATGGATCGCAAAGCTTTTGAGAAAAGAAGAGTAATAAAGGAGTTGACACCAAAGGATCGTAAGCGATCCGAACTCGATGATGACTTGATAGTTGCAAGAGCTATTATTCTTGAAGAGGGCATCAACAAAGAACATGACCGTGAAGTAGCGGAAAAGAGAAAGAAGGTCGTGGAGAAAACTTCGTCGCTGGCTTGCAAGGTAATAAAACCTCACGGAAAACCATCCTTTGTCGTGAAGTGTGGAATCTCTCTATTCAGGGACCACAGAGATGGGGGGAGGGGGGCTAGGGGCTACAGGCACCCCCCCAATAATTTTGCCGCCATTTTGAATGATTTACTTCGACTACTCGATGCTACAAATGAGGTGTGTCACGAAACGACAACCGAAACGAAATTCCGGATCTTTCAAACCGAAGGATCTTTAGAAAGGTCTTTTTTCTTTTCTTTTCTTTTCTTTTCTTTTTTCTTTTTTCTTTTCTTTTCTTTTCTTACAATCAATTAGAGTTTCAGATGTTACTCAATTGGCAGAGCAGAAAAATGACAAGGTCGCTACTTTCACAATTTTTTATAACTGGGAGTGATGCGCAAAAACTGTAAGCTTTTCATTTGTTTCACTGTTGCTCCAAACTTGTGACAAAATCTTGTCGAACTAGAGTAAAGCTACTTGGAGATATTCACGGAAATGTCAGTTTTTCTCCTTATCGAAATATCACCTCTCCCAAATACAAGGCGTTATATTTCTTAACCGCATTCACTAAATTTCGGTTACATTTTGTATTTTGTTCTTTGGCTCCAAAAGAGTGTTAACAAAATATTGAGCTTAAAAGTCGATAGATGTCCTTATAACGAAAGGCCAAAAACGGTTTTTCTGCTCTGTCTAAAAGTCCCTGCGACTTCGTACTTACCTTAACAACTCGTGCGTCCCTCCCTCCCTAAAACATGTGCCATGTTCAATAGGAACATGCTCCTTAGAGACTTGTCATAAAGAACAAGGGGGGGGGGGTGAAAACAGGGGCTTGGTCACAATTTTTAACTTCTTGAAAAGGGTGGGCTGTCTATAAAACTGTGTATTAGAGAGAGTGGGCATAGAGACTTAATTACTCACCAAAAGTTCTTGCAAAAGTTTATGAGTGTGTTAATATCCTTAAGCAGCATGTTAAGAACAAATAAATAAACTTTACAACTGTAATCTGGGCTGCTTGCGGAAACTTAAGAGTTTAAAACGTATCTAAGTTTTTTCATAATTAACTCTGATGATGATATTGAACGGTGAAAGCTTAGATACGTTTTAACCTCTTAAGTTTCCACACGCAGCTCCGACTACAGTTGTAAAGTTTATTAAAAATTCATTTCCTTTCAGATTTTCTGTTGTAATTCCGAAATTCATGTTAATCTTGTTTTTATATGTATTTATTTTTCAAATCTAGAATTCGTTGCTTGAGAGCATCAACTGTACACGTGCTATCATCATGGACAAAGACACTCCTGAAGCTGACGATGGAGAAGAAACGCCTATTCGTTCCAGTCCAAAGATTCCTTCCACAGAATACAAACCAAGGATTTCATCTGGAGGTTCAAGCAGAGGAAGCTCATATCATAGCTTGGAAGGAGCTAGAAATACTGAGACTGTACAGGAGCAGAATTCGTTCTCTATGCTCGTGATGCAGACAGTTGAGCCAGTCAGCTTTCAAGCGAAACAAGCGACTATCAAACGTACGCAAGACTGGGAGCTGAAAGACAGCTAAAATCAGAACTAAAAACTCTCAGGTGAACAGATCCTCATACACAGTTCATCGCACGCAGCAATGTCTTGTTTGTTTTTGTAAATTTGGCGGGAAAGCCAAGTTTTTGTATTTTTAAAAATTTTTCTTTTTTGCTTATGCGGTTAATGACTTCCTTGTTCCAATGGAGAAGGTTTGCCTTAGCCGAAACTTTCCAACAAGGATGGCGGCCATTCCTGATCCCGTCGCGTCTGCTCGAAGTTTGGGTGCGCGCGCGCTCGCGAACGCTGATTTAACCAATCAGAGCTCGCGTTATATTGTTGCTGAGATCTGATTGGATAACTAGCGGTAGTATTCCCATCATTCAGTGGGAGCATCCTTCATGCTGCTGTTCCTTGTGCATTAATGTCTCTTTTTCTTTCATCCTTTCATCCTTTCATTTCTCATTTTCAGATGACGACATGACTAAACTCTGAAAACTGAACATGCAGACTTCTATCCTCTTCCTGCTCAACTGAAAAGCTTTTATTCTCATTTGTCATAACGAGATATAATTTTTAAGATTGGTCATAGAGAATGGTCTTTCGTTATCTCAGGAATGTATATTAGTATCAGAAAGTTTTATACTGGATTCAAATAAATTCAAATGACTTTTGTGCCAATTTTTTTACCAAGTCGGGGAGAACGGGGACGCATGACTTCAAAATGGTGGACGAAGCGACCAACAATTTTGAAGCTTTCACGTCGAAGTAATGCGGAGTGTAGAACTTTCAGCGACACGGAAACAGTAAAGTTCATTACTTCCAGAGACAAGGAAAAAGTTCTGTACAAGATTCGCCAGAAAGAATACTTTCAAAACAAGCTAAACGAGCGAATGTCATAGCCGAAAAAGCTGTGCGAAAAGCGAATTGCATGCGGCAGTCATATGCGTAAGCAAAAATCGAACTGTAAATCGGTGTCAATTTGACTAAAGTAATTATGGAGTCTGCGCATACAATGTGAAAAGAGACCCAAAATGTTAAGTCAGTGTCGCAGTGGTGCGGTCAAACTATATGCCATTTTGCTTGTAGTTACGCTTCGGCTTTGAAAAACTTAACTACTATCACAGGCCAAAACAAATATCACAAGTGGTGACGTAATCATTCTGCATAATTAGAACCCGTTAATGAGAATGACGTCATAAACCTCGTCCAAACAGAATGAATATGATTGCCTAAAGAGGAAAAGCAATCACATTGGGATCGACTATCGTAGGATGAGATGCGGTATCTCTTTGAATGTCTTGTTTCTCGTAGGAACTTTTACAATTGCTTTAGCGGAAAATCCTGAGAATGAAGGTAAGAACAAATGTAGTAAAAGTTTTATTTGACAATGAATTGTGGTTTTAGAGTTGTTTTCGTATGGCGGGAAACGCTATGGCATATTCCTACTTAACTGCAGCCGTAATAACGCGTTGTGATTGGATGATTAGTAGTGTAAGTCAGTACCGTACGTTTTCCACTCATACGAAAACCGTTCTAGAAGTGCTCATTCAAAGTACCAGACAAGACACAATAATAATTCTCTACTGAAGTAAAGTAAGCTAAAAGACAAAAATAATTGCAGTACGTGATCTTTACTATCCGAAGGACTTGAGAAAACAAGCACGTGGAATAAATACCACTCCATGCTGAAAAACTTTACGGCACGTGACATTTGAATGCTTGAGTTAAATTAAGCGAATCCTGAAATCATAACCGGTAACCCTGTGTAATGGGTGCGCTATGATTGGTGGATAACCGATCTGTTATACAATTATCGCAATTTTTGCATCTCTTAGTTCCAGACCCGACATCAAAACATGACAGCGATTATTTTTTCTAGATATGTACCCAGAAATAACGCATTTTCCCGCCGTCGATCTCGTGGGCGTGGGTGATGTCAACGCGGGAGAAACACTAAAAATCTCGTGCAAAGCTCGAGGTAGCAATCCCTTGACTCATAAATGGTATCTAAATGACAAACTAATCAAGGTAGATGAAAAGAGTCGCTGTAGCATGGACGCAGATGGTTCTCTAATCTGTGGTAATATGCAGCCTAAGAGGGAATTGCAGATCTACCAGTGTTTCGTCAGTAACAAGTATGGGGCAGTTTTCAGTCGAAAATTAAAAGTCGACGTCACAGGTAATGAACACAGAGGTTGTTGATCGAAACATGAGATCCGTATAGGAGGGGGGACTTACACCACTTTCTTTCCCATAAAGCATTTCCTTTTGGCTCATTTGCATCAAATTTGAGGGGCGCTTTGCATGAACACAATAGTTTCCAAGTGCAGTAAAGGATAAAAAGCTCCTGTATTTATATGCAAAGTGTCCCTCAAAGACAAGAACAAGAAACAAGTTAAGTGAATTAGGGACTGTTATATCATTTAGTGGGAGGATCACAAGGTGTTGCAAAGACCGGGGGGGGGGGGGTCAGGCAAACAGTGACAGACAGTAAGAGGAGATCATATAAAATTATTAGTAAATTTAATCGATAATGAGAGGGGATCACTTAAGTCCTATTGTGCCTCAGCGGGGGGAGTTATGGTGTCACAAGAAAATATCATCCGAAAAATGAGAATCCTCCTCTGAAAATTAAGTAATTTCATTGGTTCTCTGAGAGGTCGTTATCCTGTTGTCCGATCTTCAATTTCTGCTCTCGTAAATCAATGGAACAAGACGCTCTAAGAGCATAAACTGCGTTGCCTGTGCGCCAGTCTCGAGGCGAGTATACGCGTTGAAGCCAGGACGACGATTTGTGACGAACAGAAAAAAACGGACGGCATTTTTAGTGGTTTGCCACAGGCATCCCAGTAAAAAATATTACTAGTCTGTAAAATTACTCCTTGGAAGATTCCTACACAGGAATCCCATACAGTGAAAGTCTATGAGACGTGGTTGATTTTAAATAATTTGTGACTTTTTTGAATGGATTTACTAATTCAAAGTATGGTTTTATTTCAGCTATAACCAGTCCCTTCCGTTCTGGACCCAAAGGAAATCGCGACAGAATACATTATTTCATCAATCAAGCTTTGATCGTTACCTGTCCAAGGCACGAGGTCCATTTAGGTGCGAATTACACCTGGGTTTCTACATCACGTGACGGCCATCTGGTACCTCTGTCTGATTCACTATCTTATGCTGTTACTGACGACGGAAAACTGGTTTATTCTGCTGCTAAGAAAGAAGACTTGTCGAGTGCTGTTCATTGTAAAGTATCTGTTGGTTCGACGAGTTATGTTTCACATCCATTCGAGTTTGTTCATTCTGAATTATGTAAGTTAAAATGATCTTTAATGCGCACGCAACTTTAAGAATAATGTCTGTTGCGCATACGTCTCTGTCCAGCTCTGTAAAAGGTAAAGGTAAAGTTATTTATTTTGCCTCGATAACGCGGGAAGTGGTTGGAATGCCCAATTCTCCCGAGCCATGTGTTCATGAATAAAGCGCTCGAAGGTGCACCATTTACCCCTTTTACGGGTATTTAAAGCTAATTAAAGCTACATGGAATGGAAAGAAGTCGAAACAAGGATGCGAGGTCACTGGGAATCGAACTTGAACCTCATGCACAGAAGACAGCACACTAACCAACTGAGTCATCCTTGCTCCTACGACCAAAGTTGAATGAAGTGACGTATTTGTGAAAACCCTTGCGTTTGGTTCGTTGAGTTCGTTGAGTTTATTTTAAAAGCCTTTCTGCTGCAATATCATAAAACATTCTTGTGTTTGTATCTTCACAGCATTATCTTCTCCTTCAAATTCTATCCCTCCTTCTCTGGCTGAGAAACCGAGAAAATATGAAATGGCCCTTAGAGGAAGCAAAAAGATCATGAAATGTTTACCATTGGGATAGTAAGTCACATTAATTAACAATGACAATAGAGTAATATGAGCCCACTAGTGCCATAACACTTACCCTGCCCCAGGGTACATAAGACTGAAAGGCTTCCCATTATTTTCGTGTAAATCATCCAATCACAACGTGTAGTTACGGTCACGGTAAAGTACGGTACTGCTACATTATGTCTGCCACTTATACGAAATCTATGGTTAAATCATCGGAGGTAAGACCGAGGAGGATTATGTGGACCATAATTTACGTTGAGTATTGCTATAATTCTCGAATATTGCTTTCTTCGAGAATTCGAAGCAATGTTGGCGAGTTGCAACAACCAATATCTTAAGGCTGGTTTTCACTTGCGTCGGAATCGGAATCGCAATCGGAGTCATAAGCAGTTCATAAAAGTGCAAACCGATCGTCATAAGCGGAATCGGAATCGGAAGCAGAAGCCTCGATTAGATGTTTTTTGCATTAGAGAGGGCCTG
>JAAAQI020104442.1:0-16171 GCA_011800005.2 Stichodactyla mertensii | reverse complement strand
TGCATTCTGATTGGCGGAGATAGGTAAACAAACGAAAATCTATTGAATGGCTTTTCCGTGAGTAAATCTCGATATGTGTATGATAAAATGGATTATCCGTTAATGATATTATCAGTTCCAGTTCCAATAACAACTACTACTACTCTTTATTACACTTTACTACACTCCAATTAGTACACTTTGTATGAAAACCATTCTATTATGTAGCTGTGAAAAATTGCTACTAAGAGGGTGGGGGAGAGGAGATTGTTAAAAGCGACAGAGCGTGCACGTCAAAAAACGACCAAGACAAAACACAAAATCAAATACATATTCATATCTTGTGGTCTTCCTATAAAATATCACCTAACAATTTTCCCTCCAAAACGAGCAAAAACACTTCTCATACCACTTTATTGACTGATAAAGTAGTACGCGCATCAAATCGGTATAAATTAATAAAGTAAGCTTATGTACAATACGGACAACAAAACGTACTATAAAACAAAATGATTTTGAGTGGCATACCATGGAATATCACACGCGTCACTTGTATTTTCTGTGTACACACGAGCCTGTAGGCAGCTTACCTGCATTCTGATTGACTGCATTTTCTATGGTGTGAGATAAAAGACTATACCTAAGAAAAAGAATAATGTAAAAGAAATATCCAACACTTGCCTTGTCCATAGTCGTATGCAGAAACCAAGTCCCGCTTCAAGATATCAAGCTGTTCCCTGCACTCTCCTTCGGGAAAATAACTATCTAGACATACTTCTTCGCCTTGAACAGCAGATATAATCGTCATTTTGAGCCAAGAAAATAGGTTAAGTTCGTCTCTCTTTCTTTTCCTAAGCGCTTGGTAATACTGATGGGGATTTTTGTCCAGATGTTGAAGAAGTTTCTCCAGTTCGCTTTGGGTTTCTTCTGCTCCTTGCTGTTCATAATCTGCAACGCTGATTCTCTTACAATAAGACACTGGACTAGGCACTGCCGCGTTAAATTCGTCTAAAAGCCCAGCCATCGTGATAAAAAGGACAGTAAAAGTTGAGGATACCTAACAAAAAATACTGTCATGAAAATAAACTAAATTTGGCGCCTGAAAACACGCCAATCACATGTGAGACTGCGATATACCAAGACTGCGGAAGCTGAGTCAATAATAGCCTGTCCCTCCCCTCCCTTATATTTTCTTTGCCTATTCCACAGGTATCCCAACACTAATGTGATTGACATTGGAGCCTGACTAATTTTAGTCAAATTTTTCAAAGTTTTGACGTATCTTGACAGCCTAAATAACTGCAGAGCATAGTGGAAAAAGACTAGCATGTATTCCTAAGCTGTTTAATATTTAAAAATCTTCAGTAATTACTAGTTTTTCGTGTACAGTGCTCGTCTGAACTGAAGTTGTTTGCAAAATCCAAGATGGCGGAAGAACAACAGAGAGTGAAACGAGAATTAGTAATGAAGGTGAATTAAGTGGAATTCTGTTTTAGAAGAGGGATAAAACTATTTGCTTCTGTATAGAAATGGAACCCAATTTTCTTTTTTCCTTATATCTCTTCCTTTGCGATCTTTAATTTTGTCTTTATTAAAGTCTTTCCTTTTTCAATATCGCTTGGTTCATAATGTATCTTTCTGCTGAAGGCTGACATTAGATGGCACTTGACCTGTGAAGTAGTTATTAGTCTAACATTGATTAGTAAACACTAATTCTATTGTTTTCTTTTGTGTCTGTTTATTAGTTTCTGTTTCCCAGGTTAAGTGCCATCACTCTCGTCTTCACGGCCTACTTTCAATATTTTGGTTTAATGATCACACACACAATAAAATCTGAATCGAGGCACTTGGGAAACGATGAAATGATTTTAATTATTCTTTTGTTTCTTCAGAGCCTTGATTCAGTTTTTATTGTTCATGATCACTCAACCAAATTATCAAAAGTGGGCTATTTGGTTGTCCTATTACCATCTCTTCATTCACTTTTTTCAGCTGGCACCAATAGAAGATGATTATGAAGTTAACTGGACCAAAAGACTAGGGTCTGGTATCAGTGGACCAGTGAGGTATTCCAGATAGAAATGAACTATTTATTGAGCATTAGAGCAGATTTCTTATGAATGGGAAACAAACTGTACTATAGTAGTACAACACTTTACCAGGGGTGTAGTCAGGTTGTGGGCCAAGGGGGCCAGCTCCCCCCCCCCCACACACACACACACATACATTGTGGCAATAAAATGGGGGATTTTTAGAATTTATACCATAATTTTTGTATTTAGGTGTTTTTTTTTATTTTGGTTCAGCTGCTTGGAGGGGTCAAACAAAATTCCAGCTTTTTGATGTCCCTTGGGACTCAAACAAAATGGTGGGGTCTTTTTTATTTGTGCCCTACCCCTTTGGAAAATCCTGGCTATGCCCCTGTTTAATGTAACTGTAACTACTGCACACTGTGATTGGACAATATTAGCATGAAAACAACAGGAAACTATTTGAGACATCACTGCATACCATACTGTGTTTGTGGTTTAAGTCAGTCAGTACCATATGTTTCCTATGGTACACATACAGAATCTGCTCTATACTACTGATTGTAATGGAACATTGATATACACTGCTTTTTTATTTAGCCACAAAGGAAGGGACCATGGAGTGCAAAGAGGGTTCCTATGGACACCATACAGGGGCTTCATTCTAGTTTTCTTTTTGTAGTTCATAACTTTATTAGATCACAAGCAAAACTGCTCTCTGGAGTTTCTCAGTGTATGCATAATTTCTGTAATTATGTATTATCATAAGATAATTAGCAACATACATTTAATGACATAAAATATAGGAGCTTGAGGTTATTGTTATTTTTGTTACAGGGAGTGTACAAACAAACTTACAGGAGTGAGATATGCCTTGAAATGTTTAGCTGATAATCCAAAATCCAAGTCAGAGGTAATCAAAATGTGAATGTTATTTATACCAGAACTGATATAATATATGGAGTAGAATCATAAACAACATGATATGGGTAATATGCACTGCTAATCCACAACCCAAAAAAACTTTATCATTAACTAAATGCATACTAAATATGTATTAGTTAGCAGTATTTCTTAATTTTCTCTTCATACGTTTTTAGGCAACTCTCAAACACCCAACTTGCATAAGACATTAAAAAAATTGATAACCCAAGCTTCTCAAAACAATGTAACCTCCTTTCCCCCTCGCCAACCCCCCCCACACACACACCTCCCAACACACCACCAAAAACCAAACTTATAACTATTATTTTTATATTTGTTTTTATAGGCAAAGTGTCATTTTATGTGTTCAGGCCATTCCAATATTGTGACGGTCATTGATGTATATTCTAACAAGATTGTTCTTCCTGGAGAAATGAGACCTTCGTAAGTCAGATAACAATCTTAAAAAGGGTGAGAAGGTTTAGGGGAATGAAAAAACCACCTGATTGGCCATGTTACATGGTTTACCACGGCTAACATGGCCTGCAGACCATGGTTTACCATGGTCTGCAGTGCTATAAATCATGAATTTGATTCCTACCTGGCATGCAGTTTTGGAAATAATGCAAATCAAACACACAAAAGTCAAGCATTTTATCCAATATCATCACAGAAAAGTGGGTTAATAAAAGTACCAGGCACAGCTGAGTTTTTTAACTGACTTCAAGTTGTTTGGATAGAGGATGAAACACTCTTTTAAGTGTTTGATTTAGCTTCTCAAACCATGAATGATTCTAGGAGGAAATCAAAGCAAAAGTTGGCCAAATTTTGTGCTAATTAAGATCACATATAGACCCCTTGCAGCAGAATGCAGCTCAATCTGGGAGACAAAACAATGGATTCTAGCTCTCAAGAGAGCAAAAGTCTTTTGTTTTGTCCCCCAGATTGAGCTGCTCTGATGACATGTGCAAGGGGTCTATTATGCAAAGCACCATCATGATAGTGATTTACTTTGTTTTCTCTTGAACTAGAAATGATGGAAAGTTATAGTGCTTAGAAAGGAGGTTATTCTGGGCAAAAGACCCTTGGAAATAAATTTGGAAAAATTAATTTCCGACCTCGCTGGGATTCAAACCCACGACCTTTGGATTTGTACTACCGAAGCTCTACCAGCTGAGCTACAGGTCAGACTGGGAGCAGGCCGGGGTGAAATAGATGTTAGGTTGTAGTAATTGAAATACAATTATATGAATATGTAGACCGCGTGGCACTATGAAATACATGAACTAGAAATAATGGAAAGTTATTGTTTTCTCTTGATTAATTATTCATGTGTTTAAGAAGTGAATTTTCATGCATGTGACTCATAGTCTGGTTAGAGAATTCAGCCAATGAGCTCTCCGTGGAAAGAGATATGGTTAGATCCTTTATAAACCACACTAAGATTTTCTTCTCAGCCCAAGATGCACACACTTTACAAATCCAAATTCTATCCTTGGGGAGGTTCATTTTCAAGATGTTGTAGTTGAAACTGTTGTATTTTTAAGGCCAAGAATTCTAATGGTTCTAGAACTTATGGAAGGAGGAGAATTGTTTGAACAAATAAGAACAAAAAAAAAGTTCACTGAAAAAGAGGCTATGAACCTGACAAAAGAGGTACTAGAACACATTTATACAAGATACTTACCTTGAGCATACTGTTTTTCCATTTTAGACTTCAGATTACATGTCATTCCCTTAAGAATGATTCTTTGTTTGAGGCTAATCCATGTTAACCTAATGTATCTTATCAAGTGTTTCCAAAAAATATAGAAACAATGCTCAAGGAAATGACACATAACTTAAAATGGGAAAACATTTTGCCTGAGCAGTGCAGGGCTATATGAGCAATAGTGTTGTGTGTTTTTACAAGCTGAGGGTGTTGTACTATGCATCAAATGTGTAGAAGTGTGTGTTTTAATGTTGAAGTTTGATGTTGCAACAGAACTGTTCATGAGTAGATGCAAGCAACAATACTATCATTATGCACATTTGTGGGTAATTCCCTGATGTTCATTAATTAAAAATAAAACTTGTGGATTATAAAGTTTTTATGTAGTCCCTTAATCTTGCAGATAGCACAAGCTCTTTACCACTGCCATTCATTTAATGTTGCACATCGAGATCTTAAACCAGAAAACCTACTTCTTGCTGGTAAGAGTGAGGTATGTATGACTGGCCCTCTTTATACTAGAGATGAATTATGCATCGAGACACATAATGTGTCCATTGCTTCATGTGTCTAGCGTAAAAACGGGCATTATGAAAAATGAATTTCATGCCAGACTGATACCTGTGGAGAGCAAGTAAAATGGTCCTGGCACTAGCATATTCAATGAGGTGGGAAATTCCAAAATAGCAAGTAGCGCAGTAACAGGTTTTTTACTTTCTTTGTGTATTGCCCGTCTTTATACTGTCAGACCATCCTACTTTTAGACGACCAATTTCAAATAATTCGTTGTTCAACACACACTAAATCAAGTAGTGCGTCTGGACACATGATTTGTCTTCTGCCCATCTTCATATATGACGAAGTTAGAGACACATAAAAAGACGCATTAAAAAAGTTGGCCCAACTTCGTCCAGATGTATTATGTGTCTCTAGTATAAAAATGGCCACTGTTACTGTGTCGAGATTTAAACGAACATTTTGATAAACATATGACTTCAAAAATTTCTTGGCTTTTGCAGTATAAATTATTCACATTGACCTTGCTGATTCAGTAGTAGCTTTCCTCAGTTACAGAATAATTCATTACTTTCTATTCACATTTTGCACAGGAGATGGTGGTTAAACTTGCAGATTTTGGATTTGCTAAGGTTGATCAAGGTGACCTTGTAACCCCACAGTTCACTCCCTATTATGTCTCCCCTCAGGTACAGTAAGTTGTCACTTCATATCTGGAGATCAAGAGGAATCATAGTTTTTTTGATAAAAATTAATTCTCAATCATTTCTAGCCTCTTATCGATTCTCAGTTATTTCAATCTACATGTAACCTCGCATATTTACATTTAAGAATGTTGTGCCAATGTTTTTTTAATTTGTATTTTGACAGAGCAGGCTGGAGGAGGGGACTCCCATGAAGGGGTTGGGGTGCTTGTCAAATTTTAAAAGCTACAAGCTTCATTAGTAATTATTAGTGTCAGTCAAATTTCTCTCTCCTCTAATGGGTTAATGGGTAAGGAAATTTGATCGACACTAATAACAGCTGCAACTACCCACCCTAACCCACTCAGCTCACTCCACATTAAGTATAATAAATGTTTTTTGCATCTTTTCTCTAAATAAATATATAGAGAAAAATATCTTAAGTGATTTGTTGAAGTGGGTGGAAGGAAAACTGCATGCTTCTCATGTTCTTAGGGAATGGTCAGAAAGTACAAAAAAAGACCTCCCCCTTGTTTTAAGCCTAATGCAGTATGACCCACCTCTATGTAATGTTTCAAAAATTATAATTCAGAGGCAATGAGTGGCTTATTTTCTCATGACCAACTCTGACCGAGGTTCAAAAAAGTGACCCCCTTGTTTTTCATAGCCCACCCCTCCCCCTTTATTTTCCAACCCTTCCCTCTTTTAGGTATTAGAGGCACAAAGAATCCACCGAGCACAAAAGTCTGGCCGCCTTCCTTTTCTGGCCAAGCCTTATACATATGACAAGGTAAGTATGGATATTATGTACCATTAGAGCATAGAGATAATTGACCACCCATGCATGTAATGGGAGTAGTCCACTTGCAGCAATTCCCAAAGCAGTTCAGTTTGGAGGGCAAAGCAATAGACATTTACTTTCCTGAAAATTGAAGACTGAAAATGTTCCATTGTTTCATACTCCAAATTGAACTACTTCAGGAATTGCTGTGAGGGGTCTGTACCATAGCTTGGTTATTGTGCCTTGTTTTTTCAACCCACTTCTTAGGTTTGGATATCACTAAATGAGACATTCTTTCCTGTGTTTGATCTATTAGTAACATAACATACAATTTATGTGCCTGTCAATTATTATGTGCCTTTTAGTTATAGCATACATTGATGTTGTTAATAGAGCTGCGACATGTGGTCCTTGGGCGTGGTCATCTACATAATGCTATGTGGCTATCCACCATTTTATTCGGAGGTACCTCGCAAGCAGCTGTCACAAGGCATGCGACGAAGGATAATGGCTGGACAATTCACATTTCCTGACCCAGAATGGTCTAAAATTTCAAATGAAGCTAAAGATGTTGTTTCAAAGTAAGAATTACCTTTAATTATTATTATTTTGGCTTGGGAGATTGGGAAATTACTCCCAAATTAAAATAAATTCCAGTCTCTCAAGATTTCTTGCCCTAAAAAGCCTTAACAGGGGGCCTTAACTACCTCTGTTACCCTCTTCTTCGGATTTTGCTCTTCATCTCCCCTGACCTTCCTGGCTTCCTGGCCATTTCCATATTGGTTCTTTCAGGCTGCTTTGTGTTGAGCCAGGGCAGAGACTTGGTGTAGTAGAACTACTAGAACATCCCTGGCTGAATCAAGATAAGATTGATGATGTGATACTGGAAACCCCTGCAAGAATCACAGCTGATGAGGTAATACAGTCTATACCTATATAGAGGTAATGCTCCCCATATGACATGATATTGGTAACAGTTGTTGTCGTGGAGATTAAAGTTACACTGTATTAACATCCACTAATGTATTTTCCTTTTCAAAGCAATATGGCTGTCAGTTAACCCATTCTGCTTAGGTGCAGTGTTTTCCCATTTCAGACCAAATGTCATTCCCTTGGGTATTATTTCTTTTTCATTGTTATAGTAAAACAGAAATTCAAGAGGTGATGTGGTGGTTGGATGACAAAGGATTTTTCTTGTGTTGTTGACTTTTTATGTTAAAACTAAGTAGATTATCATTTTCAGGAGGGTGGCACTCATGACCTAACCCTGCTCCCTTCCTACCAGGGGCGGATCTAGGGAGGTTTGGGGAGTTTGTTCGAACTCTGTAAACTGCAACCAAACCCCCTAAATGACAACTATGAACCCCCTACTGGTAATTAGAAAATATCCAATACAAAATAATTTTCTTGAAGTTTTATTTTTCACTAAATTATCGGCAGTTCAAACCCCCCTAGCCAAAATCCTGGATCCGTCCCTGCCTACTGAGTGAGGCTGAGTTCCCCACAGTTTAAAATTAAATGCTGTGAAAATGTGTCTAAAATGAATGTCATCAACAGTGTTCTTTTTGTTTGTTTGATTTCCTCCCTCATCAAAATCAAGACTATTTTAGTCCAAGCTGTGCATTGTGGTCAAATATGAGTCAAATGGTGGCTGCATAGGGCACCTTATGTGCACCTTTGACCTGACTGCGTAGAACTGCACCCTTCATGGATCAGCATCCCAGCTGCAAGGAAGGATGATTGGCCTCTCTGAATTGAATTAATCATTTTTCTTTCATTCTTACAGGAAGCTTTTGAGGAAGCCATGACAGCACATAATGTACGTTTAACAGAGATGAGACTGTCTGATCGAGTTGTGTCTATCAAGTCCATATCAAAAGCACACAACCCAGTCCTGGAGAGAAGAAAACACATATCAAAACACAGGTATTTCACTTGGCTGATCTGGTGTGATGGTGATGTATTCCAGTCCTTTAATTGGATTAAATGTGATGCTGGGTTCTTGATTGGTTGATAAAGTAATTGTTACCATATTCTGAAGAGCCAGCTATTCTGGAACTAAAGTTTCTTTTTTTGTTGAAAAATTGTAAAAAAAATATATATGTAAATGAATGTGGTGTTGTTAATTGCTGCTATAGTTGTTGCTGATGCTGCTGTAGTTGTTGTTACTGCTGTAGTTGTTCTAGTTGCAGTTGTTTGTATCTTTTGTTGGAAAATTGTAAAAAATTTAAATAACTGAATGTGGTGTTACTGCTGCTATAGTTGTTGCTGTTGCTGCTGCTGTCGTTGTTGCTGTTTCTGCTGCTGTTAATTTTGTTACTGCTGTAGTTGTCATTGTTGTTACTTGCTACCACTGTTCTTGCTGCTGTTGTTGTAGTTGTTGTTGTCATTATCGTTAGGCCCAAGCATTGTCACATTCCTTGACTCAAGTGAATGGATTGATTAGAATCACCTAATCTTCATTCTCTCACATCTTCAAGGAACAACGATGAGCCATCATCTCTGGCACCTTCACTTCAAAATGCAGATAATGTTAACCATGATGCAATCAAGTCGTTGCGCGATGTGATAGCCTTCTGCATAATGCCTCCCAAAAACACCACAGGTATGTGGAAGAGACACAAAATTCGAAAGATTAAAATACTGTGTGTGGTTACGTTGCTCCTATCCATCACAGGAAAGCATGGGTTGTATGCGCTGTTAATGCGCTGCCTCTCACCGCTGGGGTCTCGGGTTCGATTCCTGGACCTGCTATCACATGAAAGGAGAGTTGTTTGTTGGTTCTCTCCTGTGCTTCGAGGGTTTTTCTCCAGGTTTTCTCCCTCCGCAAAAACCAACTTCTAAATTCCAATTCGATCTTTGGGCATTCGCCTTGGTTGGAACCTAGCTCTGTAGTGAATGGCTAACGTTGTTTCATAACAACGAAAGCTTAATAGACTTTAGATCAACCTCTCCTCTCTCCTGGGAGAAATTTGATAGGAAAAGTAAGGGAGTATGAAAACAATTATGAAAACAATTATGTTCTTCATAGCCTTCAGACCTTTACCTCCCCCCCCCACACACACACACACTCTCTCTCTCTCTCTACCTTCATCTTATTTACACTGGGATTTTTTTATTCAGAGGAATTCTGTCCAGAGGAAGAATTAGGCAAACTCGTTCAAAAAGCATTAGAACATAACTCGACATCGCAAGAACTAAAGGACGCCCTATCACAAGAATCCTGGCAGGGTATGTCCAGCATTTTGCTGGTTGATAGCATACACAGAGTATAAGCACCACGTGACTGCTGGTATCCACGTCACACGTTCCCCCATTTGCGCTGTACACAGCGCACCGGCAGAGAACTTTATAGGGGTCGTGTGGGGCACCTGAACGATATTAGAGGGATTTAGTAAAGACTATGCAACCTCAAGAGAACGGCGCAAGCGCGTTCTTTTTCATGCGCGTGGCGTCCTCTTTTTGGCTTTTTTACGTCCTAATGAGAATGTGAATCTAGAGGACCGAGTGCATTCTTTTTCATGCGCGCGCCTTCCTCTTAAGGTAGCTTCGTCTTTGCTAAATCTTCCACGTGGAATTATTTAAAGAATTTGCACATGAATGGAGCATACAGTTATTATGAAGGGGGTGGTTAAGCAAGCTACATCTACTTGTGTGGTTCCCCACTGTCAAATAACGTCAGGACCCTCCATGAGAAATAGGGTAACCCTCCCTTGAAGTTCAAAAGGCAGCTTTGAGCCAAACGAAAAGAACATCCCTCCCCCCCTCAATAAGAAAAATGCTTTGCCTAAGTAAGCTTTGAGCAAAACGTGCATTAAAAATTAAAAACTCTTTCTTTTTCTTCTCCAGATAATAAATTTCTGGATTCTGTGGACAAGCGACGCTTGGCCAAGGCAATCAGTGGTATGGTACGTGGGATGCGGTCAAACAAATAGACGGTCATCAATTATAGTGGTAACATTGAAACACTTGCACACTGAGTGTATTCTTGACTGTTACAGATCGATACGTATTATACGTTACGCGCTTCGACATGCTAATCTACAATCAATGCCAACGTGTACGATTCTTGATTTAATTTAGACTATAACAAACAAAATTGTATTCTCTGTGTGTTACAATTTCGTTCAATTGAAATACGTTATGTGTTTTCGTGTGAGTGGGAAGCGTACGGTACTGACTTACAGCACGTACAAGGTACGGTATGCCGTTACATTGAAATGGCTTCCCATGTGAATGGTTATCGTATGAGTGGGAAACGTACGGTACAGTACCTCACGTACACGATACAGTATGCCGTAATGATGAAATGGCTTCCCATAAGAATGGTTTTCGTATAAGTGAGAAACGTACGGCACTGACTAACAGCACGTACATAGTACGGTACGAAATGGTTTCCAATATTTTTGGGGTAAATCATCCAATCAGTAGTTACAGTTTGGCTATGAATTTGTCGTATCGTTTCCCACTAGTGCGAAGTCTGCTCAAAGTGTATACGTGTGAGAAGTTAACTCCAGTGTTTTGGGTTCTTCAGAATTATGATGTTTCCTAAAATAATCAAAATGAAATGTCATTGTATTAATTTTAATATATATATATATATATATATATATACAAATGTACAAAATATGTATAGAAATTGTTTTATTACTTTTGAAAATTTTATTTTTTTAATTCTTTTAGTGGCAATAGCTGTACCAAATAAAGCTGTTCCATGAAAGTTTAGGTTGTGGTTACTGAATGCAGGGACTGTTTATTGTTTATTACGTCACAGAGGGGGTGGGGGAGGGTGCTGGTGGTTATTTCTGTAGTTGGCTCTAAACTTAACCCCGTCTTGAAAAGATAAGAGGAAAGAAGACCAAAAGGTCAATGGACCAAATCCATTTAGGTGCATTTGTTTTCCCATTTCAGACCACGTGTCATTCTCTTGGGTATTGTTTCTTTGTTTCTCGGTAGCACTTGAAAAGATACATTAATATGGATAAGCTTCAAACAAAGAATCTTATTCTCAAAGAATTTGAAATGGGAAAACGAGACGCCCAAGTGGATTTGTTCTATTGTTTCCTCTAAAACTTTGTTAATAGTACATCAAAGTAGGACGTGTAGATGTTATGACAGTTATCGTACGCCCGTGTCATGCTGTGCCGTGCCGCGTGCCGAGACCGTACCCGGTCAGTGTCCGAGCATTCCGATTGGATAAACAGTAACCTCGAGCGCTGTGATTGGTTAAACGCATGTCATCATTTTTGCACACAGTAACCGTGCCGTGAGTTTTTAGGTTTCAGTCTAAACTACGCTCCTTATAGCATTGGGCAGTTGTTGACTAACGGAGGGTACGGCGTATACAAATGACCATCTGTTGATATGTTGTTTAGTCAAGCATCGATGGAATTTCTCGAGCTAAGTCATACACCCGTCGCACCCTTACTTGAAAAATGGGCGAGTTGATATTGGCGTATATAGATGCCATTCGTGGCGTTCCCAGTGTAACACAATCATCATCCAGTCATCTTTATCATCATCAACATCTTTATAAACTTAAACGAGTGCTTAGTAGGTTGAGTTATGCAGGTGGTCGTTGGCGTGGCCAGACCAACACTCAGGGTCTTAAAATAACTGAGAAGATGCTGCCTTTGTAATTACATCTCGTGTTAGACCTTAACCGTGGCTCGGATGACCACGTAAAATAGCGGTCCTCGATCTCTCTCCACGCTTCCTTAACCTGCTTCGGAGAGAAGTAAAAGAACCGCTGAGAACGTAAAGAAACTGGTGGTGCCCTTCAGTGTCAGGCCTCTACTAATGATGTCTTAATAGTCCCAAAGCCAGTTCAGTTTGGAGGACAAAACAATTAACATATTCAATTACGGAAATAAAAAATACATTCAAAACTCAGGATAAACTCATGTTGCAGCCGTATCTTATCTTATCTGCTCTCAGAGCACAGGCACCAGATTCTTATCGAGTGTTTTGAAATGGGTTTTTAATCTTCTGCCCGCCCGGCAGTTATTGGGTCACTTGATGGTTAATCTTTCTTTTTAATTCTTTATATTCTACTGTAATCCAGTCATTCAGACTTGCTCCTTATGCCACTCCTTGCGTATGCACATAATTCGTACAATTACGAATTTAAGATGGCTATTTTATAGTTTATCCCTTATCAAAGCGTCAAGAAAGTTTGGTTCCATCCTTTCCATTCCCTGGTCCTTGTGCATTATCAATCACTGACATCTTCTATGACACGAGACTGTAAAAGCTAAAGTTAATGACGTGTTAGTCTAATAATCCACTTAGTACAATCACCAGAATGCACGCGAATAGTAATAACAGGACAAACATTTAGATATTAAATTAATTTGGGCTCTGAATGTGGGTTTCGAACAGATCAAAAATAGCGCTAACGTGATCGCGATTGCGTGAAGCGAGTTGTTATTCTGTTAGAACGGATTTCGTATGAGTGGGAAACGTACGGTACTGACTTACGCAGCACGTACACGGTATGCTGTCCTAACATTGAAATGGCTTCCCTATGTTTACACGTGAATCATCAAATAACACGCGTAGTACAGTGGAGTACAGTACAACTACGAATTTGCTGTTTCGTTCATCCGCTCTAAATAATTTGATCCGTTTCTGCGCAGCCAGGAGCACGGATTGTGACACTTTCATGGCTGACATATGACTATGATTGGAGACTCTGTATCGTGCATTAAGTTAGGTGCAGAATGGGGAGCCATTGAGGGTTGTGGTGCAACGTCACAGTGCAAAGATCATCATGTACATACAAATCCAAGGATTATTAACTTCGGCCCTCGCGGTTACTAACATCTTCTCTACGACGGCACAGACATCACTGCAGACAATGCATCGTACTATAAAGCACAGTCATCGGGTACTAATATTTATTTTATTAAATTTATAAATACATTTTATATACTGTCCTTATAACTTCAAAAGTTTAATCAACTCTTTCATACCTTGCTCGAGCTAGGACCTACAAATAACTACAAGTCGACTACATTAAGTAATAAATCACAATCTTGATAATTGTGTTAAAATCTTGGACCTTTCTCTATACACTCGCGCAAGAATGTGACTAACTCCAGACGTGTCTCTTTCACTTATGGTGGTACTGTATTAAAGTTAGTGTTTATTTTTATATGTAGACAAATATTATCTTTGCACAGTCAACCAATGAGAGTTCTACCGACGCGTTCATTGAAGACAGATAACTGCCTTTTATGTCAACAATCAATCGCTCAACCACGCAATGATACTTAGTTTCGAGGAATTCCAGATATTTTTTTCGGCAAATTATATATTTCATTTGTAATGGTGATCTGATTTGTACGAATCGTCGTTCGTCGAATGGTATGAGCAATGGGCCCTGACTTCCTTGACCCTTAGAGTTCATTAGCTCATTAGTAGTCTTTTGTACTTCTTTGAAAATCTGTTTTTCAAACGAGATTCCTTGGCGAATCAATTAGACTCTATAATAAGATCTTCTTCAGATTCTAAGCTCCCCACAGAGTTTGGTAGTCTTTTCCTATCATCACGTACGCGAATATGCTGTATTTCGCTCAGCTCGTCGTGTTCCTCGCTGTTGTAATCCTCCTCGCTTTGGTTCTGATACAAACGCTCTTTCTCGCCTACTTCAGCGTTGTTGAATCCCTGAGAATCGATTCTCTTTTGTCGAACAAGTTCTTCTAACTGATCTATGAGACTCTGCAGCTTCTCAAAGTTCGCTTGGTCGTATTCCAAAGCCATGACTTCGCGTTCCAAGCGCAGACTATCGCGCAGTGCGTACACCTCCTGTTTCATCGCACTCATTTCTTGTTGATATTCTCTATCTTTTCTTTGGTATAAAGTTTCCATAGTGATTTTCTCTGCGAGTAATTTATCATAGCGCAAAGCCCACTCTCTTTCCACGCGCTGGATGTCATACTCGGCTCCGTCCTCATCGTTCCCCGTGGGCCTCTTCACAGGCTGCGAAGATCTTCCTTCTTGAAGTCGTTTTTCAAGTTTTGCTACTTGTTCTTTCAGAGCTGCAGTTTGCTCTTTATAAAATGTCTCTTTGCTGCTGAAGATTTCGTCCCGTCGAGTTCTCTCCAAGAAAAGCACCTTCATTTCTTCAGTCATTTCTTCGATTTTGTTTTCCATTGAGGAAAGTTTTTCCTTGTAGTAAGCTTCCATCGCTACCATCTCCGCCACTCTGCTCTCTAACTCACTGACATTATCCTCCATGCTTTTTATCTTGCACTTGAGGTATTTAACGCATTCGTGTCCTGATATTTCACTCAGGAGAAGCTGTGCTTCACATCCACCAGGACATACTAAAGTCTTCTTGTCATAGCGTCTGACGTCCTTCAGTGTTTTTATTTCTGGACTGGAATTCTCCATCAGCTCTTCGTCGTTCATCTGTTCCAACTCACCATCCATGCTGAAATATCTCGGCTTTGCTGTCTCAATGAAGCTATCAACTGTGCGTTACACTGTCTTTCTACGTTTCGAGGTTAATTCAGCTCCACAGCACCGGTGAGTTTGGAAAGTCAGATTTGCGATTGATGTGCTAATGTCACGATATACTTAAAATAACGTATCTGTCGCTCTCGATATTCGATTACAGCACAACTATGCCAAAAAAACAAAATATGAAATCTGCTACTCGAAGACGTCATCTCAGAGTTACATCGTCTTTGTCTGTAGCCCCGGTGTTATCCAAATTTAGAGTAAACAAACCCCAGAGGTCCTAGTGCTTCGAATTCCTTTCTCTTGTAATGTTTCCAAAACAGCTCTGATTATTCCACCCGCTCTGTAAATCTCTCTGCAACGTTAACTGAGTCGACCCATACGCAGATTTCATTTTAGGGATAAAAAAATGGGCGAATGTCAAGGGAGTGGTTGTCTTTCAACATGTTTGCTTAATGCACTACTAACAGCCGTGTGGAGCAGCTCAACTGCTCAAATCCAACAGACCTTGACCGAGATAAATTTCGCTTTGTTTTTCCCTGAACTTCTGAACCCCATCACCTAAATAAATGTTTCCTTATAGAAGACGAGGTGTGGTTTTATAGCATCTCGTCTGAGGATCTAGTAAGCTTGACCTCATTGAAGTAAATCATCTCCACCCATGAAGCTAGAAATGTAGGCTTGTTCTGTCTGTAACACCGTTAGTTTCTGCTCCGTTTTAATTCCACGGTAGAGCATCCTAGTCACGTTGTAGTACGAAATGCTAGTGGCTTTAATGTTGAGAATGTTAGTTTAGGCTGGTCAGAAATAATGGAAAAATATAGCCAAAGAATTTATGAATCTAGCTTTAGTGCGTTGCTTAACCATTGATCACGGGTTAATGTGCAAGTACTATTTTGTTTGTGTTATCTTAACATGTCACTTACGGCAATCCCCTCTTGACGTCAGTTTGATCGAATTAACGTCATACGTGACTAGCTGAGCGGGGAGGGGGGAGGGAGGGGATCGCCAATCTTTAGGGACAAAAGTCAAGAAAGACAACAAGAGAGTAAACTTCCTGAAAACAAGCAACCCATCAAAG
>JAAAQI020104441.1:0-32927 GCA_011800005.2 Stichodactyla mertensii | reverse complement strand
ACTCAATCGTGATTGGATAATTTACATGAAAATTTGTTTGGGTGGCCTTGGTTGGAGTAGTCGCACTGTAATTGATTTTTTTAAAAATCGACAAATTACTATTTTTGTACAAAATTCAAATTCCATATATTTAATAACACAACAAAATATAATTTTCATCTAATTACAAGCTATCAAAATGTAAGTTAACCACAATTGTATTCTCTTGAAATAAAGTATTTTCTTAGCCATAAACATTCGCCAAACCAACAATGCTTGCTTTTACTAATTTGTGTATTCCGCTGTATGTATAATCACAGCAGATTTCCAAACTGTTCAAGTGTACACATTTGTTGGGCTTTTTTAGGATACTTTTTGGAATTTACTGGTATTTTAGTTTTAAGCTATAACATTGGAAAAGCTTTATATTCACAAAATTGGACTAGAGTAGTTTTAAATGACTCATGAAACAAAATCTTAGTACTAGTCAATTTTAGTAAAATCAATCTTGTTTAAAGAAAAGTTAGCCTATATTAGGGTGATCTTAACCCAACCTAAAAAAGAACAAGTATCTACCAGTGAATATTGGATTACTATATCACAGAATAAGTGATATAAGTTACTATTATTCACCATCATTCATATTGTAATACAGCCAAAATTGTATGCACAAAAACATGGCAATGACATTGTACTGATACTGCTGAAATAAAAATCTAGAATGATTTTTAGAATACAATCCACTACATGGTACTGATTACAAAGTTTGTGATCTGAACCAGAATAAACCCTAAAAATTTACTTACAATTATGGTATATTAAAGAATAATTCACAAGCAAGTTGTTAATAAAAAAATATATTTGAAGACTGCACTACATTGATATGTTTCAGTGATTTACATTTATAGATTATGAAGCTGTACACCATACACATTAGAAGACATTCTATAACCCACTACAATTTATGTATTGCATAACACCTTTCCTTGAAAACCAAGCTTAGAAGTACCTATTTACATACTAAGGGGGGCTGGTCATTATTTATGGCCCGGGGGGTTTGGAAGATTTTGGGGGGGTTCACAAGGTTTTGCAATGAGTGAGCAGGGATCAGTAAAAAATGACAGAAAGTAAGAGGGGTATCACATACATTTGTTAGTAAATTTGTTTGAAAATGAGGGAGGAACACTCAAGCTCCTTATTGCCGCAGTGGGGGATCAGATAATTTCTATGGTGTCACATCAAAAATCCCCTGACCCCTACCCCCAGGCGATAAATAATGACCAGTCCTTAGGGGTGAATAATGATGGGGATGCAACTTCTCTGAAAGTGGGTTTAAAATGCTTTCATTAAAGCTGACAAAGAACAGAGTCCTGAAGTGTAAACTAAATATTACAAATTTTTGATATTTTCTTATGGGTATAAGAAAATTTTTCTGTAGCAACTTAAAGTAATGTTGTTTTCATAAAAGTGTATTTCTTCTTTCAGGATTTCCCTTCCCTGGTTCTAAATGAAACCAACAACTTAGGAACTTTTGAGGAAAATCTTAGTTTCATCAGCTGTTTTGCTAAGAGTTTTATATAACTAACAGTGTGGTATTTTAGGAAATCCAATAGCAACACTAAAAACCCCTTGCAACCATTCCTAAAACAGTTCAATTTGGAGGGTAAATTAAACAGTGGAATAATTTCAGTCTTTGGTCCTCAGGAGAGTCAAATTGTATTGTTTTGTCCTCCAAATTGGGAATTGCTGTAATAAAGCTAGAGAGCAGATTTCAGATAGTGGGAAAAATAGGAATTCATCAGTGTACCCAGGCTATATAGTTCTCTGTAAACATAATTACAGTTTGCCTTGTGCTCAGATGATTCACATGAAAACAATATTGATGGCAAGCCATCTCAGTGACAGTCATTGGATACCATACTGTGAATAATACCATATGTCAGTATTGCACATTTCCCAGTCACACCGAAACCAATCAATGGGAAACCATTTATAGTGTTATTGCATACCATGCTGTAAGCATGTTATAATGCAATACTGTGCTCTTCCCCCTCATATGAAAACTGCTCTAATTCTATACCAGTGATTTATCAAGCTAGAATAGCTAACAACACTTGGGGGCATTCATAATTTATGTAGAGGGAGTATGATGATTTTAAGGGGGGGGGGGTCAAGATTTTTCAGGATTTATCAGAAGCAGAAATGGGGAAAGGGAGTTTTAAAAATGCCCCCAAAAGTAAGAAAAAGTTCCAAGCAGGTTCATGGTGTTTTACTACTGTTTACTGGATATTGCATGGGGGGAAGTGGGAAAGGCAGGACAGGGGGGGCAGGGGGGGGCAGGGGGGGCAGAAAAATTCACTTAGAATGGAAGGGAGGCTTGCAAAAAATTTAAAATCATGAATTCCTCCTTCTACAAAAATTATGAATGCTCCCTTAACTAATCCATGTTGTGTCCAGAAAAGAAAATAAGTAAAAATAATTTGCTTGACTTTGAGATATACATGTATGGATTTTATATCTTTTTCTAATATTATTTAATATATAATTGAGAAACCAAAACCACTTCTTTACACTAAGCAACTATTATAAAACAATAAGGAATTCCTCAAGATTTGGGAATTCTCTGAAATTTATTTAATCAATTACTATCCACCTTGGAAAAATGCTGCATGTAAATTTTTAAAATCACTTTCTTTTCAAAATATCTCATTTTGAATACATGCACCTTCATGTGTATGTGGATTTTCAAACTAATTTTAGCTTTGGCACAAAATGTATGAAAGTAATCACTTTTTTTGCATTAAATTTTAGTACTGGTTATAAATCAGCATCTATTTTTGTCTTTTTGTATCTAAGAAATTGCTCCATGTAGAAAATTCTTGCTGTTGTCGAACAAAGAAAACTGGTAAAGAATTGATACTTACGCTGTAGCATTACAGCAGTTACTCAATAAACACTTGCAAGAAACATGCTCATCATAGAATTCGGCAGCCCTTATTTTTCTTTCGAGCTGGTTTGGTTGGCACTAGTACTGCCCGAATAGCCTCATCGAATACTGTTTTGAGTCCTTTCTGAGTCAAAGCTGAACACTCAAGGTATTTGACGGCACCAATTTCTTTAGCCATGTTTAAGCCCTGCGGATAGCCTATAGGCTGTAGCTTCTTCTCTTTTAGCTTCTCTATTGTTTCCTTGTCATCTCGAAGATCAAGTTTAGTTCCTACTAGAACGATTGGTGTGTTTGGACAATGGTGACTGACTTCTGGGTACCACTGTTTTGAAACAAAGGGAATTTAATAATGATAGGTTAATGGAGCTAACAGATATTTTACAACCATTACTCCCTGTCAGGGGCTCTTCTGTGAGATTTGGTCCACACACACACTACCACTACATTAACTGTTTTAAGCATAACTCTCAGCTCACTTGTTGATTTTTACAGAGAGAGGAAAACTGGAGAACCCAGAGAAAAACCCTCATGGCAAGGGAGAGAACAACACATCTAAAAACCTCTACTCACATGTGGTATCTACAGGAATTGAACCAGTGACCCAACCCATTGGACTCACAGTATTGAGAGGTGACACAACAACAGTGTATGCCACCCATGCCATCCAGTGGTTATATTTGGTTATAACAATTTATGACACAGCTTGGTCTAATGCAGGAAGACGTGTTTATTTTTGAAACAGTCATATTGGGAAGTGGTTTGGACTATGACTCCAAACTTGTTGTGGATGGGTTAATTGTCATGTAGAATGGTTACAGGACAGAAAAACAATAGAAAAAGTGACTGCTTTCCCACTAAGTGAATAGAAGAAATGACCATCTTTTCAGAACTTGATGTTTTCTTAAGAGACTACTTTTTGACTTCATTTTATCATTGTTCTGGATTTCTCACAAGTGACATGCACATTACTTCCGAGCTGTATTGTAGCTCACAAACATTAAAAAATTATCATTAAAAAATTACATACTTTATCCAGTGACAAACAATATGACTGAAGGGCCATATTGCATATTCTAAATGTACACCTACCTTTGCTCTAACATTTTCATATGATGCTGGACTAATAAGTGAAAAACAGATAAGGAAAACATCCTAAAACAAAGAAAAGAAAACATCAAAATCCATCCATTCTCATGTGACAGCTATCTGTTAAAATTTAATATCATTTAGTAGCATTTTCAGAGATTCCTTCTCTAAAAGGAATCCCAAAATACATAAAGAATACAATCTAAAGGTGATGATATCATGAGGATCTTTGGAGTCACCCTGACAAGTTGCAGATTGTAGCAGGTGGTAGACTTTGCAGCTTGTAATGCAACAAAAAATCATGTTGTCAGTTACAAGAATAGTCTAAAAGCTTGCTACTTTTTGCAACTGTTTATGACCAAAATTGAAATAATTTTTTGTACTCTTCTGTTGCCAGTCACAAGAATGATTTCCTTTGACAGTATAACAGGGTGGCATACTGGTGAGAGCACTGACCTCTGTGGTCATGGGTTCAATACTTGAACCCACCATCACTGTATTTGAGTAGAGCCTTGACTGCTATTAACTGACTTAAAATTTTAGCTCAAAATATTGAAGTATTCTGGTGTCAGTAGTACATTTAGGCCACGTTGCCAATGTTACATAGAGTAGATTTCGTATGACTGTGAAAAAGTCGTGGCACAAACACGGCGCGGACACGGTCAAGGCGCGGCAAGGAACTTTAGAATTCTAGAAAACATCATGGTCGCGGCAAGGCACGCTTACGGCACTGACCGTGCCGCGACTTTTTCACAGTCATACGAAATCTGCTCTATCTACTCTTCCTTGCAAATCTACTTGGCTTGCTGACAATGTGTACTGCACAAAAAATACAAGAGAGAAAACTTACTGTTTGAGGGTATGATAATGGTCTAAGTCTGTCATAATCTTCTTGTCCTACAACAAAACCAAGCATTATAAAATAACTACTAAGAATCTTGCTTTCTGATTGGCCAAGGCACATGCTTTATGAGAGCACACAGCAAGTGCATTTGCACCTTTGTATTTTATAAAATAGAAAAACTTGCAGTTATAAACCACTTGGGTATTGGTGGAGCACTCAAGAAGTATTGAAGCACTCAGCTACGCTGATTCTTTAAGTTTGTTTCAGAGCTTGAAAAAATGTTTTATTTACAGATTTAGAAATACCAGTAGATCAAAAGATTAATTAAGATTTTTTAAATAGCTCATAGGTTTACTTTAATGTAGTGTTTAAAATTCTCAAACAATGTTTTAAGGAAGATGTTTTTGTGTCATTAGTAATTTCAAAACTAATTAATATGTTGACTTGTAGAAACACTGTTAAAATTAAATGATTAGCAGATCTGAGCACTGTTGTTTATTAAAAAATATATTAATATTTGTACAGATATGATAACAGAATTACATTCAGGATATAAATATTACAGTCCAATTTCCTAGGAATATATTTTGTTTAAGACAGTGAGTACAGAGAATCTCTGGTAAATACTTGTTTTTTTTGACACAGAATGGGGTCATGTTTCAGTTTTAATGGAGTCAAAAACAAAACCTTACAGCTAATTTCATTCAAGTAATTATAGATTTTTGAATTATTATTAAACAAAGTTAAATAAATTTACAGCAATGGAAAACCATTATACAATTACACTTTGCACTAAAATAACAGCACCTCAATGAACTCCTTAATTTTTTTAATTTTAAAACAATTTGAATGGTAGAACAAAATGTGTATAGAAACTTAAAATGGGTTGTGATGTTTCTTTCTGCCGATACAGTATGATTTCATTTTTCTTTAGAAAAGCCCACGAGCGTGTTGAATCATATCCATAGGAATGCATTCAGATTGTGAATTTTGTTTGATCTACTTCACAACATAAAGATAGGGAGTTGAGAGACAGTAATAGGCAATAAATCTCAAAATCCTGACAAAACAAGCCTCAATATTTCTTTCAATAGCAGGAACAAATCGTCTGTTAGAAATTAGCACGAAACCGATCTAAAAGTACATTAATTACTGCGAAATGTACAACCCCGAGTACGTGAAAGTTGCCCTTTGATCTAAAGTTTTCAACTAAAAATAGTAGAATCTGTATCAGCTCTTTGGAGGAGGATTTTTAAAAAGGACTGATAGCCTTAGTTTGGATGTTAGGGATTTCTTATTATAATAAAGGCCCAAATTCCATCATAGTATTGAATCCCCTTTACCTGCAGTATCCCATAGTCCAAGATTAATGGGTTTGCCGTCTACCATTACATTAGCTGAATAGTTATCAAACCTAAAAAGGGATAAAATCAAGAATTACTAGACCATAAATACACAATATATACGGCTTGAATATGCCTTAACTTGTGGGGATCAGCATTCAAACCCGAAGGAGGCGAGAACAGGAAATAAAAGACGACGACCTCAAAAGGTCCAAGACGAAGATCATAGGAATGTTTTATACTTACACCGTTGGGATATATTCTCCCGGGAACGCATTCGTTGTATAACTGATGAGAAGGCAAGTCTTACCCACGGCACTGTAAGAAAGAGAAGTGTTTAAATTAATTTTAAGTTATCATTAAAAGAGAGTTTGTGCATTGTACGCTGCATGTCGAGGCGTGTTTTGTCGGCGTTGAAGCAACACACACGAACTTTGCAAATGGCCGCTAATTTCACGTGGAAATTATTCCAGAAATTTCCTTAAAGACAGCTAAGTCTTCATCTTTTCTAAGCGTAATTCAACTTGGTATATAGAAATACGTCTGGTGAGCTTCAATGGAAGATTTCATTCCGACCAACGACCACAAGAGCTTGGATAATGGAGCTGTAAATCTACCGGCATTCAAAGACTCACCCATCTCCAACTACAACACACTTTATGGCCTGCATCCTGCCGGTAAAAAGAAACACAAAAATACGAAGACGAACGCTAGAATCCTTGTAAGTCCTCTCCAACCAAAACGGTTCCCAAAGACGGTGAAATTTGGCTGTAAGAAGCAGTTAATAAGACGGAAACTGGAAGGTCTGTATGCTAAAGTGGTGTGGTTGGCTTTATAGCATTCTTCGACACACCCTCTTATATATAACACCCCCCGTGATGTTCCAAAAAAAGAATAAATTGTGTGACGAAATTCGGCCCATTTTCTTCAAATTAACGCTGACCGACCGCAATTCTTTTGTTTTAAGGGAAAAGCCAGGGATCTTCATTGGTTAGTTGCACTATTAACGTCACAAAATAAGTATTAGTTTATAAATGAAGAGTGGTATATAAAGGCCTTTTCCGGGTAACTCAGTCACGTCCTGCCACTTCGTCTTCTCCAAAAGCCGTAAAAAATTACTGAAAATAAAGCTTTCCTTTCTGATTATCTTTTCATTGTGTTTTTTCTCGGATATTGTCAGTATATCCTATTTTATTTTATTAAAAGTTCGCTTATAATTTGCGCTTTTCTTCCATCTGCATGTTCCATTCCGTTTTGGTTCGATCAGTTCAAAGTTGAAAGCCTCGTAGCTTTTTCACTCATCTTTTAAGAGGGTCCTGAAGGGGTAAAATGGGAGCTGGGATTGACCTTTTTTTGGGCTGGGAAAATGGGATTTCATGCACTGGGACTGGGATTTTGCCATTACTGGGATACTCTCTAAATTTAACTCTATAACTTGGACTAGGATTTTGCATAAATGGGACTGGGATTTTGCAAAATTTTGGGCTGGGAAATGGGATTAGGACCCCCCTTCAGGTCCCTTCAGGATCCTCTTTTAACGGTTGAAAACGTAATTTATATGCAAATAGACTAGTAAGAGTACTTTTACGAAAGCGAAAGCTGATTAAAAAAGATTCAAGATTGAAATAAATGAAGAAAGAAAAAAAAACGAGAGGAAAACAATGGAAGAGCGCGAAACAGAGAATCTTTACAGCAAAACAGAGGATCCCAGACAACTCATTTACACATGGATGAGTTGTACATTTGATGAAATCGGAATCTAGAAAAAAAAAATCTCGGGAAATCTTGTATGATAAAACCATCATAGTTCAGTGTTGACAAACTGAAGGCTTGCGAATATCGTTTCCGGTGTATGAAAAAGTCACTTCCGGCAAAACACCACGTGATCAGTGACTTGCATTCACTCGAACATTTGGCGCGAATATTTTGTGTGGAAGGAAATCGAAGAAAGCTCCTAATTCAAAGCCTTGTAGCTCTGCTGCAGGGAGAACTTAGCCTTCGATGTCTCAAAAATCTATTTCGTAAGTATAAAACGCAGATCGATTGCATTAAAAATGCGTTTTAAGTTTGAAAATGTGACTTGACAGGATATTTACGTCTGCCATGTTGGTTCTCAAATTTTTGCTCGTTTGTCGCACGAAGTGTAAGCGATGATTGTACGTTTTGTCAATCTTTAAACTTCCAGGGCATTTTTCCGTACCTCTACCAAGCTGCAAGAGAAAAACCATGAAGCAAAGGGGAAAACTGGGTAAGGAACAATCTATTTTTATACATCTATAACTTTACACAAAAATGTAAGCTAAAAACATCTTATTTCGTAGAAAATTTGATCTTTTACCTCAGTAAACGTCAGCACTAAAAAAGGATTCCGTACATTTGTTGATTTTAATACGCATTGCAGTATATATTCATAACATTTTTGTAAGATCAAAGTTTTCATCTCTTTGACGCCCTCCCCTCCCCTCCCCTCCCCTCCCCTCTGTTTTTCTTTTCCATCATGTTTGATTGTTTCCTGTCCAATCAGTGATGAAGATCTGAAGAAAATCAAACTGCAATCTCCAATAAAAGCAATAAAATCCAATGCAGGCCTAGATTCCCCACCTGTCAAAAAGTCTCGGCACAAGGTAGCCCAAGTTCTTGACGACAGCAGTGATGAGGAGAATGACACTATGGATACTGCTACTGGACAACAAGAGGCTCAAACGAAAGCCGTGAGCACAAACAATAGTGAAAGCAAGATGAATGGTAATAAAGAAAATGGGACTCTTCAAGCAATAAATGGACATGCTGACAAAGACGAAAAGAAACGACCAGCTTCACCAAGTGAAGATGATTTCATTCCCAAAAGAACAACGGGTTAGTTTGTCTAGAAATAAAAAATTGTGGTTTGATCTCAGGCGTGTAGCTTCCACGTAATGCTTCAGCTCATCAGAATTTCAATAATAGCTAAGTAACAGGTAGATAGATCTATATGATTATGATCAGCCAACTGCCTGCTTTTTATCTGGCATGAATATTTGATCAGACCAGATAATTTCATTACAGCTCTGACTTTTGCACACCTCACACATTTCTAAACTATAAACCCCCACTGTAAGTTGTTGAAAACCCTGCGTGTAAGCTGAAAAGAGAGTTAAAGAAATATTCTCCACAATAAAGTTGTACTATAATAAATTAGTTCTCTAAATATTTGTGTAAATCATTTCAATATTAACATGAATGTGGCAATAGATTGATTGCCTAAAGGGTTTGAGTAAGTACTGTATGCATAGCATTTTTCACTTTCATGTTGATTGTATTTTTTCAGCAAGAAAACACATGAGAAAAAGAAAGGCATCTCCAGAAAACAGCAATTCTAATAAAAAAGAGGTATGAAAAAGCCTTTACTTCTATTTAATTCATCTTTGTGAGTAGATGTCTGCAGTAATTGGCAGTGAATTGAATAATTTCCCAATTTTGGCTGCGACTAAAATAATTATAAAATAAGGAACTTACAGCTATATATTTTGGTAATAAATCATCTCCATTTATGGTTGATTTTTAATACATTGCATTCAAGGTTCCAGAACTTGAAAATACCAAGTCAAAAGAGAAAGACAGTTCTGAGAAATCTAAAGAAGAGCTCAAGAAAGACATATCAAGTCCAGCAGCAAAGAAAACAAAAACAGAAAGAGATGCAGAGGAAAAGGGGACTACTTCCAAAGCTTCTAAGGACACAAAACTGGAAACAAAAGAAGAAACAAAGACTACACACAACAAGAATTCTATAAGTGATTCAGAGGATGTTAAAATGGATATTAGTCCATCAAGTGAGAAAACCATGGAAAAATCCAAGAAGAAAGATTTGGAAAAGGAAGAAATTTCAGGGAAAGGCAAAACCAAAGATGAAAGCAAGAAGTCTGCTTTCAGCCGTTTTTTCTTCTGTAAGTTGATGATGTTCAGCAATTTTTTTTCTTTTTGTGAGATTGGTGCTCAAGGGCTTGGAAAATATGTTCAATAGTAAGGCAGTGGTCTTTCTTTCTTTTTCATTTACTTTACATGCAGCACCAAGACAAGCTTCCAAGAGCAGCAAACCAAAGGAGATAAAGAAGGAAGAAGTAACGATTAAAGCAGAGAAAAAATCTGCAAAAGAAGAAAAAGAGTACCTAACTGTGCATTTTATACATGTTTTTTCCTTTACTTGACACATTAACCAAATATGTTCTTTTAAACAACTTGTTAATAAAAATAAAAGTACCAAATTGGCCTTTTTCACTTTAGGACAGGTAAAAAAGATGACGATAAAGAACATAAGCCAGTTGACGCTAGTGAATACAACCCAGAAAAAAATTGTTATCACCCTATAAAGCATGCATGTTGGAAACATGGTGAAAGGTATCTTTCTGTACATTTATGAAACTGGTAGACTGTTGAATAAACTTTGGTGTTATGTAATATACAATATATTAAATAACAACATTATGCTGTTATCTTTAGGGTTCCCTATCTTGCTATTGCCAGAACCTTTCAAGCAATTGAAGAAACATCAGCTAGGTATATTGCACATTGTGTATATATATGAGTCAAATGTGTACAATAATTGGCCATTTCAGAAAAATTGGAACAAAAGAATCAAGACAGGGGACAACAGCTTTAAATGATATGTATATATTTTTTTTCTTGAAATTATCATTGGCTAGTTCAGTATGGTGTTACACCTTTCATTTTCAGTAGTAACTAGTTCATTAATTGCTGTTAACAATCAAACTAGAAATGCAATAAGATCCTAATCAGAGTTTCTTTGTTTTAGGCTGAAGATAATGTCCACACTAAGTAACCTATTGCGTTCAGTCATAGCACTGTCTCCCAATGATCTGTTGGCCTGTGTTTACCTGTGCCTCAACAAGGTAAGATCAGCATATGCTGTCCACTAGTGCCATAGTCACAGAGATGTTCCATTTTTTTTGATCTAGGGGGAGAGAAGTACAAGTAAATGATGTTCCTTTATTCTTTCCATTTGTTTCATAGCTTGCTCCGGCATATGAAGGTGTAGAACTTGGAATTGGAGATCATGTGTTGATGAAGACTGTCACAGAAGCAACTGGTATGGCATTGAGTTCATAGCTTACTTTTATTGTGGCACCTTATTGAGCCATTCACTTGCTTACCAGGTCGAAGTCTTCAGCTCATCAAAGCTGATCTAGCAGAAAAGGGAGATTTAGGACTTGTTGCAGAGGTTAGCACTCAAACAAGAAATATCTGTAATCTAGCTGAAACTGTGAAGGTCCTACATGTACTCACATTGTACTCCTTCCAATGAAGGGGCTTGACTTTAGACTCCCTCTACTCCCAGGAAATCAAGTAGAGGCAACTAGAGTAGACCCTCATTGGATGCAACGCATGTCCCCACTCCTTAGAAATTTCAGGCCCCACTTTCTGGAATTATATATTTTTCTGGGACTATATACATTTTATCAAAGGTGCTCCACCCTTATCCTCTTCCACCACTAAATTGTGCTGTTTTTTTTTTAATGCTCACATTGCAATTGGTTTTCTTTAGGCAAGCCGTAGTAACCAACGTACCATGTTTGCTCCTCCCAAACTCACAGCAGTTGGTGTTTTCTCCAAATTAAAAGAGATCTCATTGCTGACAGGACACAGTGTAAGTATAATCAAAATCTGTTATTAAAATTGTGAAGCATTTGAAAGGTGCCAAAAGCATGCACAATCCCTCTCCATAGTCCTTGCCAAATATTTGAAGAAGTTTAGTGTCTAGTAGTTCTTTGTAGTCTGAATGTTGAACTGTTTTTTTTCCCTAGTCAATGGCCAAGAAAGTTGATGTCATCAAGGGCATGTTCGTTGCTTGCCGTCATTCAGAAGCCAGATATCTGATAAGGTACAAGACAAAGCTATTACATGATTGATAAATGGAGTTACCAGTAGTGGAATCCAAATTTATTCCAAAGCATAGAGCTGCCTGGCTTTTGATATTGTTTGCTTTGCTTACTGCAGGTCTCTTGGTGGAAAGTTACGTATTGGTCTGGCAGAGCAGTCAGTTCTTACTGCACTAGCTCATGCTGCTGTGCTTACCCCTCCTAACCAAGGTACAGTGCAGTAGATTAGTCAGTGCTGTAAGCGTGCCACACCACAACCATAATGTTTTCTAGAACTTTGATGTACCTTGCAGTGCCTTGACTGACAGTGCCTTGCAGATTTTGTATGACTTTGAAGAGCTTGCAACATGACTGTGTTCATGCTGTAAGCTCTTCAAAGTCATACAAAATCTGCTCTTAGAGGACATGACAAAGCATTTCTATTTGTTCTTGTGATCCTGTCTTAGATTTTCAGTCTGTGATAGTCTCATATTGTATTACAGGTGACATTCCTTCAAGGCATTCCTTTAATTTGTTTTAGAATACCCTCCTCCATTGCTTGATGCTTCCAAAACCTTATCCAGTGATGAACTGAAGAAGCAACTTGAAGAGGCAGCTCTCATTGTTAAATCCTGCTATTGGTGAAGCTTTTTAGCTTTTATAAACTCAATTTGTTGGCTGCTTGCACTAACAAACCCCTTGGGACCAGTTTCCAAACATTTTCACATTTTCTGAAAGATAAAAACGAATTAATGAAAGAAACCACACTTATCCAGAAAAGGATGCAAAACATCTCTTATACATGTATATTTTCCTGCCAGCCCCTGTTACTGCTGAATAGTAAGACTAAAATAGGAATTTCATTTGGAAAGTACTATGATATACTGTACCTTCCTCAGATCCTCCCTACACATTGAAAAATTTGAATCCCACTCTGTATCTATTTGCCTTTCTCATGTGGTAGCCATGTTGACTAAAACAATACATTTTTGCCTGACAAGTCTCGCATTCAAGCACTTCAGAATGAGTTTGGACAGGCATAAACAAAGGTTTTTATTCATTAAGGAATGAATATGGCTGCTGTGTGAGAAAGGTCTACAATGTTTTATTCTCAGTACTCTCTATCTCTCTATCTCTCTATTTGCAGTGAACTTCCAAGTTATGATAAAATCATTCCTGCAATCCTTAAAGAAGGCATTAAAAACCTTCCAAAGACGTGCTACCTGACTCCTGGTAAGAATGGCTCATTTACTATCATGTCCGCTAGCAGATTTTTATTAACTGTTTTTCAAATTCATTATTTTCTCCTCTTAAAGGTATTCCTTTGAAGCCCATGTTGGCTCATCCCTCCAAAGGTGTTTCAGAAATTCTCAAACGCTTTGATGATGCAGCTTTTACGTGTGAATACAAGTATGATGGTGAACGAGCTCAGGTTAGTTTTGTTGCCATGGTATTGGTTGCCTTGGTGACACCACTGTGTAGCTACATCCACTAAATTCATCCATCTTTCCATCCTCTTTTTACTTGTCCATCCATCCATCCATTTATTCATTCTTTCATTCATTTGATCATCCATCCATCCATCCACCTGTCTATCCATCTATCCATTCATTCTTTTTTATCTTGCTGCACTACTATTACCTTGCATTTGCACTGAATATTTTTTTCCTCAATCTGCTGGTGCATAGATCCATCTCCTAGAGGGTGGAGAGGTCCGCGTATACAGTCGTAACCAGGAAGACAATACCTCAAAATATCCTGATATCATTGCCAGAATGCCCAAGGTAATACTTCATTATGAAAATAAGAAATAATGACTGTTCAAATTGTTCAATTTTCCATGTTTTCACTTCATTTCGTTCCTTCACTCCCACAGACATCACTCACTTACATGCGCTCATCTGTTCTTAATAATTTTTTTTTTCGTGTGCCTAATCTTGTGTGTACGCACACGTATCTTTCTTCCGTTTGTTTCCTAATTTGCTTGGCTGTTGTCCATTCTTTTCGCTTGTTCCTGCGTTTTTCCATTCTTTCTTTCAATCAGCCATTCATTTTCCCATGCGTTTCTTTATTTTTCCTTTGAATTTTCTCAAGGTGTTATCAAAAGATGTCAAGTCTTTTATTATCGACACTGAAGCCGTCGCATGGGACAGAGAAAAAAAACAAATCCTTCCCTTCCAGGTCCTCAGTACGAGGAAAAGAAAGGTTAGTCAATAAAAAAAGCGAAAAATTGGAACGCATTAGAGCGGACTCATTGACATTGTACACATATTGGCATTGACCATTTGCAATCTGTCCACCCTGTGATTGGTGCGCGCAATATCGCAAAAATGGAACCGAGTCTCGCGCGATCTCACAGTCAAACGCTGTTGGTCAATAAAATGCGTCCGATTTTCTGTACATTTTCTGTAGTATTGCGCGCTATGTTAAAGTGTCAGTTGGTAGATTTATTTTGATTTGCTCGCCATTAACTTCAACCCATGTAAACTCGGGCATTTTTTTCTTCGCAGGATGCAGAAGCCTCGCAAATCAAAGTACAAGTTTGTGTCTACGCGTTTGACTTAATTTACCTGAACGGCAAGGTAAAAAGAAATATCAAACTGACCTAGTAGAATGATGTTTTGTAATTTTTATAATACTTTTATTTTTGCAAGTGATTTTGGCGGAACCATTGTTAGTTATGCAGTTTTTCTTTTACTTCTAGTCATACATCAAGGAGCCGTTCAGCGTTCGCAGAGAAAAACTAAGATCATCGTTCAACGAAGTGGAAGGAGTAAGATTGCCCTCTTTTATTTTCATTTTCTCACAGTATTCCTTGTTGTCGCTGCTGTTATCGTTCATGTAGTTGTCAAAGTTCTTGTTTTTATCGTGCCCGTAGCAGAAGTAGTCTGCAGTAGTTGTTGCTGTTGTTGTTCGCTAAAGTTGTCATTGTTATTGTTATTGTTCCTTACAATTTTGTGTTCCATCGCGTAAGACTCAAACGTCTCTCTATGGACAAGAAAATGTTTATCATTTGTAACGTCTGTAAATATCATATCAATAACTGTCATAATGATTAAAATTATTACCATAGGAATTTACGTTCGCTAAATGCATGACGTCAACAAATACCGAAGACATTGAAGAATTCCTGGAAGAGTCTATCAAAGGTAAAAGCAAGCAATAGTGTAGAACCAATGTGGCTTTACGTTGTGACGTACTCCCTGGTACAGAGAGAAAACTCCCTCAGAAATGACCACCTCCCTTACCTACAGTAACTAGATCTGCAGACAAAATCTATGAGGAAGAGAAAAAATCTGGTTTCAGATTACCGCATTTGTGTTTTGGCTTCGAGTCTTTTTTCCATAGACCAAGCCAGTTGGTGCTCACTTGAAAGTCTTATGTTTTATACAATGTATTTTTCCAGGGAATTGCGAGGGCTTGATGGTAAAAACGCTTTACAGAGATGCTACTTACGAGATTGCTAAAAGATCACACAACTGGCTTAAGGTATGTCGGTGTTTCTTTTTTTACTAGGGAGGGGTGGGGGAGACGAAGGAAACGACGAGAGGGAAGGGATGTGGAGAAAGACTGATTGAAGAAAAGGCGAAACAGAACATGGATGCGCATGTAATAATGTTAATCCCATTTTCCAGCTCAAGAAAGATTACTTAGCAGACGTGGGAGACACTCTAGATCTCGTTGTCGTTGGAGGTTACCTTGGGAAAGGCAAGAGGACTGGGTCCTACGGTGGATTCTTGCTTGCTTGTTATGACGTGGAAAGTGAAGAGTTCCAAACTATTTGTAAGGTGAGTTCAAAATCCTAGACAAGTTCCATCTTTCTTCTCATAAACGTTTATTGATATTTGTCTTCGTCGTTTTCGTGGCAGTCGTTTCACAGCCACTCTTCTCTTTTTGGTTGTTCCTTTCGTTCATGCTGCTGCTGCTGTTGTCTGCTGCAGTTGCTGGTTTTGATGCTGATGCTGTTGCTGTTGTCGTTGTTGCTGTTGATGCTGCTGCTGCTGTTGTTTTTATTCACATCGCATATTGATCCATTCTTTAGATTGGCTCTGGCTTCACAGACGAGGGTCTTGACAAACACTTTCAGTTCTTCAAAGATCACGTGATCGAGAAACCCAAGTCGTACTATCGATATGATGACGGGCAAGAGCCTGATGTGTGGTTTGATGCAGTTCAGGTGAATGACTACGTTCTTACTAATGGAAAAAATTTACACGGCCAAAATTCCGCTTTCCTTGGGACGAGAGTTTATTGCCTTTATCACTGCCTTCCATTCTACTTATTTTCATCTCTTTGCTTTTTTTCTCTCTTGTCCTCAGTTTTCTTCCCTCCTATTTCCTTGCCTTCCTCTTTTCCCTCTCATTTCCTCATTTCTCATTTTTTACCCAATTGTTTTTATCGTTATTTTAGGTGTGGGAGGTAAGAGCCGCTGATCTTTCAATTTCTCCTGTGTACAAAGCTGCAGCAGGACAGGTAATGAGTCCTTCCATTTCTTTTTTATTTTTCCATTTTCTTCCGTCTTTAATTTTCTTTCGTCTTTAATTTTCTTTCCATTCCAACATAAGCTCTTGGATAAAACGTCTAGGTTTTAACGCACTTTGTGGACCATAATCCCTTGCGAAGACATGCGTGATGACGTCTGCATGACGTAAGGTTGACTCAGATGTTATTTTTTTCTGACAGGTGGATGCCGTTAAAGGTATTTCTCTGCGCTTTCCGCGTTTTCTTCGCATTCGTGACGACAAGAAGCCAGAAGAAGCCACTGACAGCACACAGGTATTTAGAAATAAAAACCAAGATACCTTTCCACAATTCTTTTTCTTTTGCTACCGGCATTCTGCTTACAAGCCATTGAGCGCAAAGGTAACTTACGATGAGCCAACATAAGTGTGCTGGGAGTTGAAGCTTTTCTTTTTATTCTTTCATTTACGACGGTACCTTGCAGTCGTTCCACCATTTTTTGGATTTCTCTCTCTCTTTTTGTCCTGCGAAACTTAGCTCTCCCAAGAAGGACCGCTGCGTAAAACTCCGGGTTCTCCGGTTTTCCAGTCCCTCCGTAAAAATCAACATGTGAGTTGAGTGTAGTGTACTGTAAATATTGAATGTAGTGGTGGTGTGTGTGAAGCGAATCTCACGGAAGAGCCCCCTCAAGGGGAGTGATGGTTGTGAAATGTGCTTATGCGTACACAAGTGCCGCGCAAGATAACTAACTTGTACCAACCGAGATGCCCTTGAAAACTCCTTAGGCGTGACATTTCTGTTCGTATAAAGGCTCAGACACGATGCGACTTTCCTTGCGAAGTTGCTTGCAACAGGGAAATCGTATGTCTACCCGTAAAAGTAGAACTCGTTTTTACTTTTGCGACGTCGCCGAAGACGTCGCGCGCAGCAGTTGCACGGGTGGACACACGGTGCGATTTCCCCGTTGAAAACAACGTCGCAGGCAACGGCGCATCGTGTTTCCGAAACTTAAATATGTCTTTATCTTGTCTCTTCAGGTTGCTGAAATGTATCGTAATCAAGACAGCGTTAAAAACAGCGCAGCCCCACCCAATCCTGACGAGGATGACTTTTATTGATAGTTTCTGTCAGCGACCAAGTGTACTTACACCACCGATGGCCCATTACTTGTCCTCTTGGCACGCTTACTAATAGCTTATTGCATTTTATAATGAAAAACTGACAAGTATGAGATATCTTCACTCATCACAAGTGACGGGCACAGTCTTGCGCGTGGTGCCTTTTTTGCAGCGCTATAATCTGTCCTTGAATGGAAGTCAGTACCATTAATTCATAAAGCTAAACAAGACTGCTTTGAAGTGCGTTCTACAACAGTGCTAGTAAAAAGAAAAAAGAACTAGGCTTATCCTTTTTGCTTATAAAAAGAACTATTTTGTAACCCAATACATTGAAAAACATTAAATTTTTTAAGTCTACGAATGAAGTGTTTTTATTTGATGAAGTCGTGATGTAAGGTTTTTGATATCCTCCAGATGTCGAAAATTTTTAACCAGAAGTGAACCTGAAGCTTCCTTTTAGCGCTTACCTGCAGCCTATCAACATAATATGTTTTAATTCAAAGGTCAAAAGCTGCTCAACCCTCCCACACAATCATGAAAGCCACTTTTTTTAGTTCCCCATTGTTTGTCACCATCGTTAGGAACACGAGAACTCGTTTATCCTAGTATAATCCTGTCTATAAATAATCACTGATCTGTTTCGGTATCAGACGAGAGAACACTCGACCATCCCTAGAGTATAACTAAAGTAAACAAGCCTCCCACTAGTTACTGTACCGTGATACTTTATTTTTGTACATTGTACCTTGCCACAGGAAGCCCAAAACCACTGGCATACCAACCCGAGCTTGAAACGTGAAGTAAAGCAGGAACACTTTACACTTCAATAACAGACACACCAAGGGCGTATTTTTGTCGGATACCACCCTACAAGGACAAATACCAGTGGGCGTGTAATGTCACACATCTTGCCTAAATGATGATCAATGTTATGGCTAAATGCCCAGACCGGAAATGAGTCACAGTCCAATCATAACAATTGCTGGCAACAATTGCTGGCAACAATGGCCTAACCTAAGAAAAAAGAAGAGATTTTCTCTGGCTGAAGCCGTTATTATGATCTGCGTTCAATGAAAGAAATTTATTAAAAGATTTTGAGAATTTTTCTATTTTTACGTGAAGTCCATAAATTTGTTTGGTTTCAAGGTTCGACCTAGTCTCTCCCGGTCAAGCAGACCAAAATGGCGGACAAACAAGGAGATGAAGTCAGGAGTGACGAAAAACTAGCCTTAAAAGTGACTGAATACTTAGATGATGTGCTCGAATCCAACGTATCTAGTCTCAGCAAGGTTACATCTTTACTAGAAGGCACTCTGAAGAAGGAACAAGGGCTAAGAAAGAGGGTAAGATGGCTCTTATTTATCGTGTTTGTGGTTGTAAATTTTTCATTTTCTTGTCCACGCACACGTGTACCTACGAATATCGTGGCTAGTTATGAGATATTTTAGCATATTTTAAGGATTCTCCCGCGAATTAGAATTGTTTTTGTTGATATAATTTTGTAAATTTTGTATTCTAGAATGCAAGTGCTATTTTTATTGTGATTATTGTCGGACGTCATTCCTCTATCACCCTTAAAGTTGTATTTTTGAATTAACTTAATGATAAAAGTATTAATTTAAATAATATGATGTTTAAATTAAGATAATAATTTTTATTTTAAAAATCAATTTCAACATGTTTATTTGTTTTAATAAGCCTGGATAATTATTTCAATCATTTTAAAATAATGATAATTCATTGTTACCTGAGGACGTTGTTTTAAGTATATTTTTACATTATTTTAAAAATCCAACTTTTAGAGTGATCTGGTGATCATCACCAGATTTCAGTGTTTGCCAAGGACCAAGGATCTTAAGAGAACTTTAAATATCAGAAAATTGATTCCAAATCTATCTAAATAATCATTATTATAAAACAATCAATTTTTTTGGGCAACCATTTTTTCAAATTATTTGAAATTTAATATTATTATATTAATGTTTCATACTGGACATAGGCCAGCTGTGACCCGAGTGGAATCAGATGTGAAAAATCTGTTTGATCATTTACTTCATTACTTCTTAATCTTTTTAAAAGTAATTTGTACAATAAATGAATAATAATAATTTTTGCTAGGTAGAATCTGTATTTGTTTATTTATTTATAGAGATATATGATAAACTATTACACCAATGATATTCAGTCAAGCAGCTTATTTCTCCATGTTATTGATATATATTGAGAAAAATTTAATTTGCAAATGTAATACAATTTTTTAAAATTCTACCTATTGAGGTTTTTCATGTGATGTCATGCTTGTGAGAAATTTGTTTTATTTGAAAAAGGGGTTTACTGTCAAATTTGTCATATAGATATTAGTAACACTGCAAAATTTTGTGAAGATTGCATGTAAACTATCGAAGATATAAGTTTTAAAGAACCCGAAATTTTACAAAGAAATGTACCTTGGTAAGCAAAATTTGCCTGCCAGCATATGTTTCTTTGGAAAAATTCTTATGTTCAAAAATTCACTTCTTCTCTGGATTCTGAATAACCTTCATGAAACTTCACAATTTTACTTATATCTATATGACAAATTTGACTGTAAACTCTTTCAGATAAAACAAATTTCTTGACACTGTGATGTCACGGTGTCACAGTGAAAAACCTCAATTGGCATGAGCTTTCAGATTCCAAACTTGATAGTAATTAAACAGTAAAAACTACAAATGAAATATACAGATATTTGTATGCCAAGTTAATTATTGGTCATAAGTTATTTTAGAAATATAGCTTCAATATATGGAACTACTTCAATTTATGCTCTATAGAAATTATTGAATATTTATCATTGTAAAAAATTAAGTATTTTTTAATATTAAACATGCTGCCATTATTCAGCATCTTGACAGCAAGGTGTCAAGAAATACATACATAATCAGGTTGTTTCAGTATTCGAGCCCCAGCAGTGCTGAGAGCTTTTCACTTGCAGTTTCATGTCTTGTAAGACAAGTTTGTCCAAGGGAATAATTTGTGTGTTTATGTATGACTGTACAAGCCTTGTGCAAATCGTTTGTAATGTTGTACAATGTTGCAAGCATTTGTTGATCCTAGAATTGATCAACATGGCCCACGTAAGCTCATTGTGTTATTAATTGATAACTTCATTGTGCAGCACTCTTGCTCTCTCAATGCTTTTTAATCTATTTTTATCTTTATCAACATGATGATGTAGTCAACATGATAACTAATATTTTTCCAGATTAAATAATAACTTTTTGATTTATTAATAAGTGTTACATATAATAATGCTTGATATTTATGCATATTAAATGTTTATAACTTTACCTTGTAGCTGGAAGATGCTAAGCATACAACACCAGCAGAAGTTCAAGAAGCTTTAGATAATGGAAAGTCAAGCATGAAAAACATCAAAGATCACCAGAACCAGAGAGAAATTATCCTTGAAAAAGCAGAAAGCAAAGTCAAAAAGGTGCAGCCACTGGCCGACCATTTATCTCACTTGGCTGATCAGGTAGCAGATATCAAGCGATTCAGAACCTATATTAGTTGGATCCAGAAACTAGAAGCTGTGAGGTAGGTAGCTTAAAAGAATCAAGGGGGATAACAGCAGTGTATATAGTGTTAGTTTTTGCCCATTAATATCTGCTAGAATGCCTGCAGGTCTCCAGATTGATGCCTTTATTGGACATAACATGCAAAATCTGCATCTTTGTTTGAAATAGAACTTTTTCTCCAGGTTTTTGCAGGTTTTCTTTCCTCCACAAAAACTATGCTGAATCACAATCAATTAGCAGCTGTATTCTGTCTCAAATCAGCCCTGCAGTTGCTTCAGGACTCTCTAGAAATTTATGTATTTGATCAGGGGAAATACCTAAAATATGTTATTATGAAAGCATTGGTAAATGAAAATCAAGGAAAAAGTAAATGAGACATGATAAAATAAGAAATGGCAGGATGGTTTTTGTGGTGTGGTATGATGCCATTGTATTGGGTAAATCCATTTAGTTTGCAAAAAAAAAAAAAAATTAGTATAATTTTATTGGTAAAACAATAGTTGTCATTATTCAATTGTTGTACATTTTTTTCAACATTTTCTTTAACATTTCTGTTAAAAAATTTAACAAATGATTGCTAAAAAAGCTGTAGTATAAAAGAGCATTATGCCTAAGTAAACTTGGTGAGTGTTTGTCAAATGTTTTGAAGAATTAATTTGCATTACAGTATAAAAATTCTTAATGCCAATATTTGTTACCAAGATATCAATGGTGTTTTTTTAATTTCTTGTTTCCTTACAGTAATGGTATTCAGGAAAATCTAGAAGCTGGCTTGGTTGGACCAGCAGTAGACCAGTTCTCTATCTTATCAGCAGTAACAAAAATATTAGAGAGCTCGTCTTGTGACAATCTGAAGGCATTTTCCCAAGAAATGCAAATGTTTTGGAGAAGACTCCTGATAGAAAAATTATCCAGGTACAATATTTATACCTTTTTTCAAAATTACGCGACCCAGACATTGAGCAGCGACTGCAAAAGTCTGGGTTTTTGGCTTCCACCAATCAAAGTTTCAATCTGAATTAGTAATTATTTTGACTGGCAGAAGCCAAAATCCCAGACGTCTGGCGTGCTCTAGGTCGCATAATTATGAAAATAGGTGTAAAGTTGTCAAAACATTTTTGATGAGGCAAACATTTTTCTGATGACCATTGTATTTTTTCAGTGAGTTTGATGAAGTTACAAAAGCCTTAAAGTGGCCATTCACTTCTCTTTCTACTGCCCCTCCTCTGTCAACCACTTCTGAAGTTTACAAAACATTAGAACGAGTCTTTCTTCTGCTTCTAAAACTGCAGGACATGTATCCTTTTAAATGCTATTCATTTATTCATTCATCCGTCTGTCCATCCGTCCATCCGTCCGTCCATCCATCCATTAATTCATCCATTCATCCATTCATCCATTTATTCATTCACCCATTTAACTGTCCATTCATTCATCAACCATCCATCCATCCATTCATTCATTTATTCATTCTTTTATTCATTTGTCCCTTCATCCATCCCCTTCATTCATTCATGCATTCATCCCTTCATCCATCCATTTATCCATCCATCCATTCATGCATTTGTCCATCAGTTTTCCTTAACTCATCTCTTAGTACAACATACAATGGAGATTTCCGCAAAAGAGACAAAAAAGATAAGGACATTCCTCTGCCCATTGACTGGCTGCTCAAACCACTGAGAAAGAGGTTTAAATTTCATTTTTATGGAAAGAAACAAACTAACAACTTAGAAAAGGTGAGTAATTTTGATTCATTCCACAAGAAACAAAAAACTCACATTTCTATTCATAATTGTAAGGGTATAATTACTGAATTCTAATAAATGGGACAATTTGTCTCCATACACATCATTTCATATGGATCATTACATAATTTATGTAACTTTTAGTTACAATAAATAACTCTGAGGAAGGATTCTTCTTCATTAAAGATATAGAGTTCTTTAAGTTTAATCTTTTCTCATTTCAGACCATGTGTCCTTTCATTTCATACCATGTGTCCCTTGAGCATTATTTCTTTGATTACTCAAGAATGTAATATTGATGAACCTAGTCCAAAACAAAGAATCTTATTCCCAAGAGGATGATGTGATCTGAAATGGGAAAACATTATGCAGAGGTCTCTTGCTCTTGATTGATTTTATAAGTTATTTCCTGAAATATTTAACATTCAATTATTCCACAAAATCGAGTCATACATAGCTCATAGCTGACTCGGCGCTGTGCGCCTCATCGGCTATGAGCCATGTACGACAAGATTGAGTGGAATAATTGTTTTATTATATCCACATCCACTGGATTGTGAGAAATATAGAATTTTAATTATTTTCAAGTTTAAAAAATGAAATAACGTCAGCAAAATTTTGTTTACTTCTCTACTCACGTGATATGAGCTGATATCCTAGTAGTAGAGGAACCAATCAAAGCACGTGCTTGCTCATATCCAGTGGATGTGGATATCATAATAAGTTATGTATATTTTTACTATTATAGTATAGTCTAGATTAAAGACGAGACATGTTCCCTGTTACTCTGAGTTTCATGCTTGTGCATGAACATGTCTTGTCTTTAATCTAGACTATACTATATTTAATGCTTCTGTGCATTGAGCACTGTCATGTCAGTATTAGACACTGCATATGCTTTGATATTTTTACTATTTTATTTTTTTCTAACCAGCCTGAGTGGTTTTTCACTCAAGTGTTGAACTGGATCAAGAGCCATGGAGACTTTATTCAACACACTGTACAACCTATATTTGATAAAGCTAATCTTGGATTTATAGATGCAAAGGTAAGATACCCTATTATAATTGATACTGTATATTCAACTGTAATAATGTAGGTTGCTTGTTTTAATAAAGGGGTATAGGAGCATTTTCGTTTTGCTTGGCATACATTCAAGAAGACTCAAAAAGTGCCATTAATTTTATCTTCTTTCTTTGCAGTTCGAGTTTATCCATGGGCTCCTTAAGCTTACAGTAGAAAAAATGGAACATTCCATTCCATTACTGCTGAAAGATGATGCACTTTTCTCTCATTTTGTTGACGAAACCCTTCTATTCAACCAAGAAGTTCATAACTTGTACGATTATCCTACAATTGACCACCAGTGTTTAGATGTGCTGGTTAAACCCAAGTACCTGGACAGATGGGTGGAGCTTGAGCACAAATGTAAGCCATTTGTGAGAACTTTTAATTTCAAAATAACTGGCTAATTATTATAAGGTTTATACCTCAATAACTGAGGAGATTGGAGAGTTTTTTTTGCCAAGACAATAGACCTTATTTGCTTGGGCATGATGTTTTCCCATTTCAGACCACGTCATCCTCTTGGAAATAAGATTCTTTATTAAAGTACATCCATATTTAATGTATCTTCTTGAGCATTACCATGAAGTGAGATTGACATGTGATCTGTAATCATGGGGAAACAATAAATAAGATCTATTCAAGTTATAAAACCAAGTCTGCAAAACAGGCTAGTTGTAATAAAAGGAAAGCCCCAAACAACTCATCAGCAGAGTTATCTGACTTACTAAATAATTGTCTCTTATAGTTGTTTGTTTGATTGTTCAGATTCAAAAGAGAATCTTAATTCATTGGTGACATCATCCGCTGCATGGAAAGGGAAGTACCAGGATGTTGGGGGTGAAGTGGATGAAACCAGAACACCAGAATGTGCTGAAGGATTTATCACACTGTTAACTGTTATAACAGGTAGGTAGATCATGGTGAGGTCGTAGGTCATAATAATTGCCCTATATCACTATGACGTCACATCAAAACAATCTATTGTTTAAACGCTAAGGATCATGGTCATGGGAGGGGGACAAAACAGTAACAACACAAAGAAAATCAATATGAAATGCGTTTTGTGGACCGTAGAAAAGCAGTAACAGCCACCAAATACAGTAAATATTGTGTATTACACATCAGTACATCTTCTATTTGGGAACAAGACAATTTGAGAGTAAACTTTTCTTAGCAGAACGAATTTTGTTCAAATTTCTATTGTTCTGGATGATTCTGTCCCCCTCGTAAACAAGCCATGATGTCATAATGATATAGGGCAATTGTTCTATGTGGTGACAATTTAAAATAAGTAGATTTGCCTTTTCTTTTGTTAGATCGCTACAAGGATTTACCATCCCATGAAAACCAGATGAGATTCCTTGATGTTCAACTTGATCTCTTACAACGGTTCATAAATGACCAACTGTATGACAGGGAAAAGGAATATTCAAACAATCCTGTAGATCCCATGTTCCTTTCTGTGCTCAATGCTGCTCATTTTATATCTTACGTACTTGAAGACTGGACTGAACAAGCAGTAAGATATGATACTATTAGTAGTAGGTGTTGTTGAAGATGATGATGATGATGTTGATAATGACGCTGAAATGATAATGATGGTGATGTTGATAATTATGGTGATGATGGTGATGGTGGTGATGGTGATGGTGATGGTGATGGCGATGATGATGGTGGTGATGATGATGGTGGTGATGATGATGGTGGTGATGATGATGGTGGTGATGATGATGGTGGTGATGATGATGTTGATGATGTTGATATTGATGATGCTGCAGCTGATGATGATGGTGATGATAAAGATTCGTATTTTAGTTTCTGATAGATTCACGTCCCTTTTCTCCACAGCTTTTCTTACAATTACACGAACAGAGATTACTAAGCAAGTCAGAGTCAGGCTTACCTGACCAAGATAATTCCACAGGTGTTTTTGATCACCCTATTCGAGAACTGCAAGACCTCAAGGGCACGATGTTGAAAAAAGTCGTAGAGAACGTCGTAAAAGATTTCAAGTCGAGAAGTACAGCTTACAAAAAAGAAAGGTAACCAAAGAAAATGCATTCACGTCTTTTCCAGCCTCATAGCATTGAAATGGTTTTTCATTGAAATCCATGTTTAAGCTTTGAAGTGGTTTCCCATCAACACTCAACATGCTTCTTTTATCGAATACTGAAATGGTTTCCCGAAGCAGTTAATTGGCGCAAAAGTGGATTCTTTATGTTCTATATTTATTAGCATTGAAAAGGTTTCTGGAAAGTTTGCTCTGACACTAAAGTGGTTTTATTCCTTCTCTAACACTGAAATGGTTTCATATCTAATGGTTTACTGTAACATTCAAAGTAGCTTCTCCCGGAGATGTTTTAACACTTTAATGGGGTTTCATCTTGAATAGTAGTTTGTTTCAAACCAATTATCAATATAATCATTAATTATTATTTCATTCATATTTCTATCTGATATTTTCTCAGATGGCACAGCCTTCCCTCGCCTAAAGACCTCGCTCTCATGGCTCTCTCGTCCGGTGCTTGTGAACTCCTACTTTTCTTAAAAGACAGACTAAAAAAACTCGAACGTCAACTCGCGCGGCCATTGTTTTCTACATTATGGCAACTATTAGCCCAATCTCTCAACACAGTCATTTACACAGAGGTAATTAACAACCCGACAGGCCATTTCGTGATGACATACTATAATACAGAATGCTTCGCGAACTTACTGGGAACGTCACGATTACAATTGTAACTAATTTACTGACAACAAAGAGCGCAAAGGATTCTGGTAGTTGAAGTATATGACGCTATCAGGCAAAATGGCTTCAGCATGAGTGTTTTAATCCATCTTTGGAGTTTTAAAAATGCATTGTTGTATTTTTTTTCTAGATTATTCTTGAATGTCATTATAATGAAGGAGGAGCAGCTCAACTCGAATTCGACATGACGAAACATCTGTTTACTTTGTTTGGAGAGTATACCACAAAACCTGAAAACTATTTCAAAGAGTAAGTTGTACGCTTCACGTCCATATAATATGAACTCTACCTGGAGAGACTGCGTCAAGAATTTTTAAGAGAGTTGGTGCTTGCGTACTATTAGCTCTTTAATGTATATGAGTAGGATTTGGGTGTGAACGCTGTTATTCTTATGGCCCACACTCTACATAGAGCAGTTTTCGTTTGACCGTGAAACGTCGTCACGAAACACGGCACCGTCACGGCACCGAGTTCACGTCTCCAGGGAGCCAATCACAGCGTTCGTTATTACTGCTTACCCTATGAAAATGCTTTGACACGGCATCATCATGGTCACGGCACGGCATGTTGGTAACGTGAATGTTTTCACAGTCTTACAATGAGTTCGTCTACGCGCGCAGTTAAAACAACACTGTATCGTACAGAGTAAACATTCCCGAGGATTTGGAGTGGAATGTGACATTATTTTAATGCGTGTTGCGCATGCGCAGTTATTGCAAAAGAATATCGCACATGCGCAGTTTAATAAAGTTTCCTTTGCACCAAAATAAGGGAGACTTTTACAAGAACTTGCCTTACTGAAGGCTTTTCTTTCCTTTCAGGGTCAAAGAGTGTTGCATACTTCTAAACCAATTACCAGGCTCTGCTCTTCTCATCATGGAAGCCTTAAACAATCGTCAATCACTCATTGATGACGTCAACTCTCCAAAAGCCACTCTTAACGAAATAGGAGTTTATAGACTGAAACCGAAAGACGCTTTGCGCGTGCTCAAACTAAGAATTAACTGGCCAAAAGCATGAACAAGTGACGTCGACATATTACCACAGGTTGACCAAAGAAATCTTGTGCTTTACTAAACAAGGTTCCTAAATTTTCCTGTAATTACCAGAGACAATTCTAAAGTTACTATATATAATGAAATATAATTAATGCTTCGCACAGAGTCAAGTGCGATGCCTAACGATGTAAATAGCTCTAAGGAAACCACGTGACTATCAAGTCGCAGACTTGCAAGATACTCTTGAAAAGTAAAGAAATATTTTATATTCATCTTATCAAAATTATCGTTTCATTCATACATAATATATTTGTTCGTAGCAAGAGAATAAATAATTACGTGAATGTCAAAAAATAAAGAAATCAATTATTAAAGAACAGCTTTAAGTATTGTAATGTTTCTTTTGCTGCCTTTTTGTTGCCAATTCCTCGAGCATGGAATTGTGGGGCTGATTTCCCGAGACGCGAAGAAGCATAGAAATAGCTTGCTCGCAAAAATGATTTGGAAATCATAGGCTTTTCCTGTGATAGATAAACAATGTGCATTATGGTCTAGCTTGGGTACAAACACCACCATATAAGCGCATAACAAACAAAAGGATTTCTATTCAAGCCTTATAGAACGCTTTTGCATGTTCTATGCTGTTGTATCAGCACGCGGAATGTTGAGAAAAGATCATGACTGTCACAGGCGAGTAATTCTACAGCTTTTCGAGTATTTTTCCAACATCCCAAGCGTTGATAAAACGGCACAGAACATGAAAAAAGCATTTTATGAAGCTTCTATAAAATAAAGTGATATGCTTTCATGCTCTTATGTCACACAGTCATTAGCCATACAGAGTGCTCGTTATATCGTAGTTATTCTATAAATACAAATAATGTTGTGGCCAATCAGAATGCTCCTTTGATTTTTGGTTGACGCGGGTTGGGTTATAAACGCTTCCAACAATACCTTACGGTAATAGATGTTTGAAATGTATGACTGAACGCCTAGAGTATTTAACCTCCTACAATAGCAAAATAAATATAATCTGATTCTCAAGCATACAAAACTAGAATTAGCCTCGTAATATTCGGGGATAGGGTAGGCGTTAATACAGATATTCACGATATCTGTAGCTACCATTTATGAACCCTGGGCTTTTGTGTCTTCCAACTCGTGAACACCTTGCACGAAGACACTGTATTCCATTGCTAAAATCTGAAAGTAAAAGTTTTTAAAAATATATCATTTTTGACTTTGAATATTTTAGTGGTTCTAAATGCAGTTTAAGGCTCGAATTCACGATGCGACTTTCCCTGCGTTGTTGCTTGGAACGGGGAAATCAAGTGTCTACCCGTAAAAGTTGCATACAATAACGTTGCAGACAACGTCGCATCGCGTTTCCGAGCCTTTAGCATTTCATACGTACCTTGTGTCAATCTCCAATTCTACAATTTTGTTGTCATGACAACCATGAACTTGAGCAACGCAATCGGAAGTACTGGGTACTAGGTTGTTAAGGTGATCAGTGATTGACAAAACGTCTTGTTTTTCTGTCCAGTTTTGTTCCAGGTTCACTTGCACCACAGCATCACAGAATTCGACTAAGAAATGTAAAGTAAGTACTGTTGTAAGATGGTAGTACTGCGCATGCGTTATAAATGAAGCGACCGCTGTCTCACCTTTCCTTCGACAAACGAAGATAGACTTGTAAAACAATACGACTGTTATTAATCCAATTATAGCAGCCACACCTGGAGCTATACTCTGCACATGACGTACGTATTGGTTACATTTTGGGCAGTTGTCCCTGCAAGACAATTCACAGGCAATAGGACGTTTGCATGATGGCGTAAAAGACCCTCTTCTCAAGGTTGCGCGCTCATCCGAATCCAAAGAATTTAACGGGCCACGGCGCCAGAACGCGTGTTTTATGCCAATTTTATACATTATTGATTATTTTCCTCTTTTAATGTAAAATTACTTTCTTAATTTTACTGAATTTGCGTTTTTCAGATTAGTGGCCCGTCAAGTTTGGATGCGCACGCAACACCTTGAGAAAAAGGTCGAGCGGATGACTAGGTTCCAGTCAAGTTGGCAAAGCATCTAGATTGTTGGAGACAGCAATTACAAGTAAGGAATATGGACAAGTACTGTTTGAATTGCTAGGGACTAGATGCTCAGGATTAATAAGAGTAGACGTCCTTTTCTTCTTAGGTTATTTTTTTCCGAAGAAAGAAAGATAAAATCGAAGTTAAAAAAAAAAAGAAAAAAAGAAAAAAAGAAAAGGAAAAGTTTGGAATACACCAAGAAGCTATCAGTGGTCACCCATCCGAATACTAACCCAGCCCAACTACGCTTGACTAACTGTCTTGAAATTACGACGCATTAGGCAATTGATCTATCGCTTTCAAAGAATTACGACAACAATGCATGCGAAAACAATGCACCACAAAGACTAGGTTATTTTTCTCTTTCAAATCGACGTGAACCGGTGGTTAGAGCAAGGGGTTGGTCGTATATGGTCTGGGGGCCGGCCAGCCTCTCCCCTGATGCTTCGACAAAGATTCTCTAACCCCTAAGATGACGGAACCTCAGTTTTCAAGGGAATGTCTCGGGGGTATGGTTAGTGTGTTCACAACATTTTTTAATAAATTACCGTGGCAGATCCGGGTTCGAATCCCGAAAGGGTCACATTTTCAACCCTTTTTTTTTTCATTCTCTCTCTCTCCTTTTTTTCTCTCCTGACCTCGCAAATTTTCAAGACCGAATTGAGAGACCGCGTAAGAATCCCCAAGTCAACTTGCGTCCCGCTAAAGGTCCCATGATCCCATGCATAACAGCTTTGACCGCCATGTGCACACGCTATTCCTTGAGGATAACGACAAACTACCCAATCGATGAATATTAACTTTGCGACAAAACAGTAGACTTACACTTGGTGATCACGTGGATTAAGCTCTTGGATGATTGCTATGACGATACCGCTTGACAGTTTATCGCAGAAACTGATCGCACCATAGATAAAAGCACCGGAAGTCTGAGCCAATCAAAAAGCGAGTACACATTAGACATCCAATCACAACGCTCCAATTCGCCTTTCCGAAGTACAAGGAGGACTGGAAACGAACTCGGGCCTCATAGGATTGTGGGACTGAATTCAGGGACAACATAAGAAAGTGCCGCCATCGTCTTGGATGGGACTGGGGAGGTGATAGGATTCATTCGGAAAGGCGAATGCGCAAACTATTTTATAGTCATAAGGTCGTAAGCTACGCTTTCACAACATTCTCTCTACAGATTTCCAGTTTGACGGCACAGTCGCTGATTTGCCACTAACAGCACCAAATATTGCAACAGTGATGGAAACAACAACAACAAAAACAGCAACAACAATAATAATAACCGTTCTAACTTCTAACCGTCTCGAAGACGTCTCCCACATGGCTCAGGGATACGTTGAGTATTCAAAAGAGAAATCGTATTACAGTTTCTAATCACAGCAAGGGGTTAATCTTCCATGATCTAGGAGCCGACTAACCTCTCCCTTTAGGCTTCGGTCGAGCTCCCTGATTAGTCATTATGGATAGCGGTGTTGGAGCCCAAATCTCCAGCTGCCCCGTAAATGGTTTCGCCCTGCCATACGACGCTTCAGCAATCGGAAAATCATAAAAAGATAGTTCTTGGACCAGGAGTGAGGATATTATTAAGATATTATTACCTTATCCTCTCCGATCAGATCAGCTATCATTGATAGTGACGTCACTAACATGACAGAACCGCCGCTGCCCATAAGTACCGTGGCTGCATATACTCCATTGCGCGTGTCTACAGCCTGCAGGTAAAACCATGCGCATGCGCCGAGAGAAAGGATTGCGCCCAGTGCATATGCTATCTGAAGTCAAAAAAGAAAAAGGGTTAAAATCAAAGGTGGTGTAGCGGTAACGCACTCGTCTCTAACCTCTCTCTCGGGTTCGATTCCTGGACTCTGCATTTCATGTGAGTTGAGTTCTTGTTGGGTCTTTTCCTTCATTCGAGGGGTTTTCTCCGGGTTCTCTGATTTTCTTCCCTCCGCAAAACTCAACACGCTAAATTCCAATTTGATCCGTGAGTTAGCCTTACCCTGACTTAGATCAGCCCAGAGGTTGTTTCGGGGTTTGATAAAATCGATGAAAAAACTCGAAAAAATAAAGAATTATATATACTTGAATGATTATAATATAGAAAGCCCTTTATTTTCCAAGTTTGCGCGCTTTGCGCTAGTATTCGGCTCTGCCTCATGTAAGCACGAGTACCAATAGATCTTTAGTTTTATTTTTAATATTAATCTACGTATGTGACAAGACCTTACCCTTGATCCAAGATTGCGGTTTAGAGTTTTGACAACCAAGCTCGATAAAACACCACTAATGAGGACGACAAGCGGAAAGTACGCAATGGCTTCCTATCGGAGAATCAAACAAACTACCTCATCAACAACAAAAACGTCAAAGTTAATCCACTCAAACATTATTAGCTCCACCAGTCAGGGCGTCACAGATTTCCAAAATGAAAATGGCAGGTCCGACAAACAACATCGTACAGCTCTCGATTTCAGGGAGATTTTTTAGGATTTATTGCCGATTCTTTAAACGTATTCTAAGATGTATACTGTATTCCAAGCCATACATAGTAATCAACATTTGCTTTGGTACCGTAACACGATAAAAAGTTTTGGCTTGTCGAATGTAGCAACAGTAACTATGGAGCAATAGAACTATGAATAAGATCGAGAATTTTCACGCGTGGTCGAACCTGGTTAATACGGACATCAAATGTAACACAGAGGACAAGTGTCTGTATTAACGGGGCGATCGTATGGAACAGGCTAATTTAAGGGCGCGCTCTGTACGTCGATAACAAAATACCCATTCCCCTATTACACTATCTCCATAGTCGATCCAATAGAGGTTTTGCCGATCAGGCGACGGCAGCCATGTTGGATGACAGAATAATAAAATCGTTTTACATGAGAAAGAATTCAATCCCTCAACATCGCTGCCGTCACGTGGTCGTACAAAACCTCTACAGACCTCGAGAAAACATTTGATATGTTTTTATCGAATGAAATAAATAGAGAATAATATATGGGCGCGCGGAGATATGGAATTTATCTTCGAGTGTTCAATTTGATATCTCACGAGTGAGCG
>JAAAQI020104330.1:0-16173 GCA_011800005.2 Stichodactyla mertensii | reverse complement strand
TTCATGACGACTCGGGTAAGAGGACAGAGAAGGCAGCTTAAATAAAAATAAAAGGGGGGGGGGGGGGGGGGGGGGTACCTAAAAAACATGGGTGCTATTGAGTAGGGGTCTGGAAATAATTTGGGATATAAAACAATTTCTCCTCCACACACCCCCCTGCCAACTTAAATTATGACTGGTCCCTAAAGTAAAGGTGTTCTTTCTAGTGCTGGTATACGTTTTTAATTTTAACTCCTTTGAAGTTGCGGTCGCTACTTGTAGAAGGGTCTATTTTGTTGGGCCTCCTTTAGACTATTTATTTTGTTTTCCATAATTAAAAAGAAAACGATTCTGAAATCACCTATTTCTAAACTCTCTTGGGACGTAGGTTACGTAACAACTGTATTCTTTAATTTCTTTCTAGCATCTTCCTTTCATTCATTCTTCTCTTTGTTTCTTTGTTTCTTTCATTCCTTCCTCCCTTTCTCCCTTCTTTCTTTCTTTTTTCCAGCTTTCTCATACGACATTTTTGATACTGAATATTTTGTATTATAATAGGCCCCTTGCAGCACGTCGGAATGCAGCTGAATTTGGAGGGCAAGACAAAAGAATCTCAACTCCAGAGAACCAGAAACCTATTGTCCTACCCTCCAAATTCAGCTGCATTCCGACGTACTGCAAGGGGCCTATTGGGGATTTCTTAGTTCACGGTCAGCATGATCTGTTTGTAATTCTGTTAGAATTCCTGCAGGCTTGTTTTGTTTTTCATAATTATAAAAAGAAAAAGATACTGAAATATGTTAGAACTCAAGTCTTGGGTCGTAGGTCGTAGGTTATTCCCCAGGTCATCCGGTGTTCCTCCCTCCTCAAAAATACACTTTTAAAAATTCCAATTCTATCTTGGACATTCACACCTTTAGATTGGAGCCTCGCTCTGCCGTGATTGTCCCACTTAGGGGTAGCGCGGAAAAACGACAAGGCCTCTACTTTCACGATTTTTTTAACTGGAAGTGATACACCAAAACTATAAGCCTTTCATTCGCTTCACTGTTGCTCCAAACTTGTGACAAAATCTTGTCTAACTGGAGTAAAGCTACTTCGAGATATTCACGAAAATGTCAGTTTTTCTGCTGATCAAAATATCACCTCTCCCGAAGTACAAGGCGTTATATCTCAAAATCGTATTCACTCAATTTTGGTCACATTTGATATTCTGTTCTTTGGCCCCAAAAGAGCGTGTTTACAAAATATTGAGCTTAAAAACGGATAGATGTCCTTATAACGAAAGAAATAAAAGGTTTTTCTGCTCTGTCCCCACTTAGGTACACAACAACCAAAGCTTATTAGAGTGATTTTGCTCGGGCCATGAAATAGTTACTAGTGTAATAGAAGTTGATAATAATTCAATTGTTTTCTTTTGTGTGTATTTGACTATTCACGGTCTGAGGAAAATCACTCTAACTAGACTTGTCTTGCAGATTTTGACTCTTCAATTTTCGCTGCAGTTTTATTACAAGTTTAAATCACACGATAAACTTGCGCTCCATGTGTATGCAAAGCTCAGAAAGTAAGCCACTGAGCGAACAGCTAGCTGCGCAAAGCATTGTTGGACAAAACCTCCGGCCCTTACTCTTTGTTTTCAAAATCATTCTCGCGTGGTTTTTGGATAACACAAAGATAAAATTTCACTCTGTTTAATAATTTTGGACTTTTCTAGACCTCAAAATACTTCGGATTAAATTTCCAATTGTTTTCAGATTGAAAATCGTGCTTGAACATAGGGCCGGCCATGAAAAATTTCAACGGACTGTGATTGGTTAGAGAATTTATTTCCGCTCAGCTGGCAGAGAAAACCCTCACAAAAATGCATACTTCCCCACTTTCAAACCACACTCTCTTCTTTTATCCATTAAGAAGACCAGGCGGAATAAAACCAATCCAAAGAACATTTTATCAATCCCATGAGGATTGAGACCAGAAGACATCACTCCTAAATCGAATAAGTCCTTTTCAGAAAACGAGAGATAATATTTTTAAAATAGTCCTAATTCTGAGGGTAGAATTTGTAGCCTTCCCGTCTTAATTTTAGCAGAGTTTAACTAAGTTAAAGATGCTTCATTTCTGCACGTACCGTCTAATAATTCTGTATGCAAATCGTCGTTGGCTTTTTAAGGGCATTAAATTTTCATTAGCAAACTTTTCATCATTTCAATTCATAGGTCTTCAATCATTTTAACCATAGAATCGCTTGATTTTGACAAAAAGATGAATGTCTCAGAAGCGTAAGCTTTAAAAAAATAGAAAATCAGTAACTGAATGACGGAGACTAGTGTCGCGGTATAAAAATGGTAAAACTAGAGTTGCAGAACTTGAACGGGTTTCTGGGGCTATTGGACTTGAATGTATGAAGGTTAATATAACACTATGGTTTCACCTTATAAGGAAATTCCTCTATACTTGAATGAATTTTGAAATATCTTAGAATTTTTCTTTTCTTTAATTAGATAGGATGGGATTGAAAAAAAGGTAAGAACCCAAGAATCGTGTCTGATCAAAACCCCCGCAAAGTGGAAACCATACTTTAGGACTATTCAATAGCAATTCGTGCGACATTGAGTTTTGTAGCTATTGTTTTAAAGGTGTTGTACAAACTGTACTCTTAAGATTTTTGATCGATATTTTGTAGGATAAACTTGGTGTTTTTGCTTACCTAGATAAGATATCTCAGTTGTACATTTTTTGATATACCACGTCACGTAACATAGATATCTAAAGGAATGCCATATTTACGATCAGGAATTCTTCCAAACTTGATCTTCTTTTGTTAACTTGAGTAACATCTGCCTTCAAGAATGCTCGCATTCAGTCATCAATGCTGGGAATAGTTAATGAAGGGGAGATTTGTTGTCATGGTAACGTCTGTATGACTGACGCATCGCGTTTTTTCTTGTGCATTTTGAATCGTCGTCCTTTGGAGCCCGCGTTGAAGTTTTTTGTGGCGTCCACTGAGCAAAGAAGAACTGAAAAGCAGACTATAGAGATAGCGAACTCAACCCCCCACAAGTGCACCACCTGGCCAACTCGAACTCCCTATGGGGATATCTGAATTTTGAAATCTGATCCGCTCAGCGTTCACATTCTTTTTCTTCTCATTTTGTTCTTTCTTTCTTTTTTGTTAATTTTGATGTTCTGATGTTCTGAACTCTGGATTCCAAGTGCTGGATTCTGGATTCCAAGTGCTGGATTCTGGATTCCAAGTGCTGGATTCTGGATTCCAAGTACTGGATTCTGGATTCCAAGTACTGGATTCTGGATTCCAAGTGCTGGATTCCAGATTCCAAGTACTGGATTCTGGATTCCAAAAGCCAAGATTCCTTGAATCCGAGATTTCCTTACACTGGGCGACTGGGCGACTGCGCATGGAGTTCTGGACAGATCGGTCCATCTAGTCCCAGAGCCTGCGTTCCTCCTGGTCAGAACCGGGGAAGGAATGAGAGGCTTTGGGGACGAGAAATTATAAAAGCGAATATAATTTTTCATTTTTTTTTTTTTTGCTTCCTTTCTTTTCAATGTTTTAGATGACGTGAACACACTATGCGCATCTGCTGAAGTACGGTAGGAAGATTTAAACGCGTCGCAAAAATAATAAACTTAGTTTCCACTGGCTGCGAAGTCAGTCAACAGATAGCCCAGGTAGACTGGCGTCAAAAAAAATGCGGGTTTTGGGGACGAAATAATTGCACTGACAGGTCACGTGTGACCACAACACCCCTAAATCAAGCATCAGTGTCAAAATGAACTCCAGAAATGGAAAGAGCATCTCGGTAAGAAGGTGAAGTTTCAGCTCAAAACGTTTGACACAGTAAAAATGGCATGAAACTATAAAATTTAGAATTTTAATGGGATTTGTATAGGGAAATGTGTCTCATTTTCCCCACAAACTCTTAGAAAACATCAGATTTTATAATTCATGCCATTTTTCACCTGTCAGACATTTTGAGTTGAAACTTCACCTTACTAATATCGAGATGCTCTTTCCATTTCTGGAGTTCATTTTGACACTGATGCTTGATTTAAGGGGGTTGTGGTCACGTGACCTGTTAGTGCAAATGGCATATTGCAGTGTCCGGACGCATTCCACCTAACACACGTGTTATATCTCCAAAGAGTCGATTCCATTCTTGTACTCAAATCTTGTTTCTGGGAGTGCGGATGCATGCTTGGTCTGAGAACGTGTTTGGGGCCATCACTTTACCGCAAAAACGTCTTCAGTTGATTCACGTGGACGGAAAAAACGAGAATTAATTTCAGTGAAAACCTTAACCAGTGGCGAATTCTTTCTCCCCGTAGAAGAAACTGGATAAAACTTGTTGTGTGACTGATCTCAATGACGTTATTTGTGCCGTCACAAGTTAAATTGACTCTAAAGCCCATAAATCACTAATGCAATTGATAAAGGATCCTGTCTTCGTAGCGGCCTAAACTAGTCAAGCTAGCCAGCTCAATCGCTCAATCATCAGTGCATTGGTGCTTTTGGCCATTCACCCTCTCAAAAGCCCAGGTCTACTTTCGGAGTTTGCGGTGCTGTAAAGTCGTGGTAATTTTACTAGTAATTACTGTTGATACATAACCTTGTCAAATTGCACATCTATTTGGTTTATTTTGATTCTATTCAATCCAAAACCTTTCTGACCTAGCGAAGATTGATCACACCCCACTTCCATGTCCTTGAGGGCTTCCTGTGGATTCGAAGCGCTTACCAGACACGTGCAGCAGGTAACACGTGAGTTATATAACAAAATTCATTTCCGGCAACGTGAGTATTAATTCACGTGAACTTGGTTATTTGTCTGTCCGGTCTGAGTTATTCCTCCGAAAGAAGGTTGCGATAACAACTTTCTTCACTGCTACGGGCATATTGATCTTTTATGATGATTTAAGAACGATTTGAGAATTTATTTGCATTAACTAAACGCGAGGTCCAAAATGGACGGACGAGAAGAGTCTACGGCGAATGACAAGAAGGATGAAGAGCTAACATTGACCGAAACTAAGAGGGTTAGCCGAAACATGAACGAAAAAAAACGGCGAGATCGTTTTAACCTGCTCATCAACGAGCTTGCCGCAGTTATTTCGCCCTCAAATCGCAACTCTAAATATGAAAAAATCACTGTTTTAAAGGAAGCGATCGCTTGTCTCAGGAATCAACAAGATGCGTCCCAGAGAGGTCATGGCGTCACTGTTGAATCTCGCAATAACTGGCAAACAACGCTCGTTGGTGGCTCAGAATTAAGCCAAATCATCGTCGAGGCCATGAACGGGTTTGTCTTAAGCTTAGATTGTTCGGGAATTATCACATTTGCTTCAGATTCAATCCTTTCGTCCCTCGGTTATCGGTCCAAAGAAATGGTTGATAATTCCATTGCTGACTTCTTGCATCAAAGTGACCGGTCTTCGATTTTCTCTCACTTAAATTTACTCCAAAAGGAAGAAAGAACTGCCCCTCCTCCATCTTTTAATCTTGCGGGTAAATCAAAGCCTCTAGGTAGTGCGCTTGTTTTTCAAATGAATTTTATGTACGGCCCACATGTTGATAAGAAAGGATATATTACAATAAGTTGCTGTGGTCAACCATTCACAGTGTCGCGCAACGCATACCAACAACCTGTCACGCCTGCCCACGAAAGCTCCCAACAGAATGCTAAATTACAACTGGTTATTATTGGAAGTGTCCGGCGTCCAAAGCCAACTATTATGGTACCATTATCTAATCTTAAAGCTAAGGAATTCACTTCAAGGCTGTCTCTAGGGTGGACGTACACTTATGTAGACCCTAGAGCACTTCTGATAGTGGGGTATTTACCGTGTGAGTTGATTGACAAGTCAGCCTATTTATTCGTACATGAGGATGACATAGTAAATGTGTCTTCGTACCATGAAATGTTAGGCCGCAAGGGAAGGGTCAATACCTGTTACTACCGGTTTTTGACAAAGGGGCAAACCTGGGTGTGGCTCCGAAGTTGTTGCTATGTGTCGTACAATCAATGGAATTCTAAACCAGAATATGTCACATCAACTACGACTGCTGTTAACTACGAAGAGGTCTGCGCAAATCAGGAAAATCTCTTAAAGGAAGATAGCTTAAAATTCCAAAATATTTCCAGGACAATAAGGGCACCCTCCAAGAAGACCCCTTCAGTAAGAGGCATCCCCCAGACCTCAACCACTCCACAAGAATTACCTCCAGAACAACCTAGTTTACAATCATTCACAGACCCATTGCAGGGAACTAATAAACCATACAATAGCAGAAAGCAGAATGCACCAGTGATTGACATTTTAAGACCTGATGAGTTATTAAGAAAGCATTCAGAAGGATTTGTCCCAGAGCCACTGGATGAAGATTTAGGCATGGATGTAGATTCAATTTCAAGTGAAAGCAGTGAGCTTGATTCATCATTAAGCACTATGAAGGCTCCAGATGGTTTGACTCCCGCTCAGAGTAAGCTACACATTCAGCTTCAAGGAAAGCACAAAGCACTGGAAAAATCAATCAAATACCAGATAGACGAGTTGGAAAGGATTAAAAAGCAGATAGAAATTAATAAACAACTATGGGAATTCAACAAGCAGCTTCAAGAAAAGAAAACTTTAACTTTGGACAAAGGGATTGAGAAAATCTTGCATTCTCCAGCCAAAAGAACACCTCAAAGTGAGAGCTCTTTCAGTTCAGAGAGTGGAACACCTTTAATGAAAAGACCCTTGTTACAGACAAGCAACACAAAATACACCGTACCCTGTCCGGTTGAAATTCCTGTTAGCCATTATGTAAACATACCACCCATTGATTTAGGGGATCCATCCATTGTATATGGAATGGACCAGGTTAGCCAGCCAGTCATGGATACTAGGGATTATACTCCTAATTTCTCTAATAGTTTAACACCATCTGTTTCAAGTATATCGCCACAACCATATCCTTATTATCCTTATCAACCTCCTCAGAGCTGATGATATTTAACAATTATTCACAGAAGGTGAAGTGGTTATCAGGAATATTAACTAAAGCTGCATTCATCATTATGTGTGGCAGGGAAGGGGTCAGGTGAAATTTTTATATACTAGGAAAATTTTAAGATCCCCCCTTGTAATAAGAAAAAAAATCATGTATCCCTCCAGGGTAGGCATTAATACATTTTTTCATCCCTCCTTAATGTCCAAAAAAAATTCAAATCCCCCCCTCCCCCAATGAACTGATAAGAAAATTTTCAGATCCCCCTGAATTTCACCTGCCACCTACCCCCTGGCCATACATAATGAATGCAGCATAAGAGGAAGTTGAGGTATATATTCACCAATCACTTTGCTTGAGGTGAATAATTATTTTAGGTCCTTATTTTAGTCTCACTAGACAGGTGATTATTTAAAAGATATTAATAGACAACATTGATTTATTTCTACAATTCATATTTATTTCATGTTTTGGAAGTGGTAAGCATCAATAAACAAAGTGTGCACAACCCTAGACTCACCTGTAGGTGATATTGAAACAGCACACACACAATTTTCTATAATCACCTGTGTAATGATACTAAATTTTCTTATGAATTGAGTTTTTACTTTGTGCATGATTTTGGGATATTTAAAGATCAAGATTTTTAGTCAAAATTATTCCCTTGGGTAATTTTCCTTGTTTATCAGTAAGGGACCAATAATCGTCTGTTATGTATGTTGCAGAGGTGGGGGAAGTGATTCATTTTAGAGGTAGATACAGTTTTCAAAATCAACTGAATGTGCATGGACTAGAAATAATAGTGTGCATGGTACAATTTTTGCGTATTCAAAGTCCTGGTACGTCCTGGTACATTTTTAATTGACATATATTTTAGGGACATACATTTCAATTTTTCTTTTCTCCACAGAAAACAACTGGAAAATTTTAATAAATTGATCTCGATTGATTTGAAATTGAAGAATCTTGACTCATGGGCTATTATGTTTTTGCCATAAGTAATGGATAAGATGCTGTAGGTACTTGGCTGATAGAAGTGCAAATCTCCTACCAATGTTATCCACAACTTGCCAACCATTCACTGACACCTTACCAACTGACCACTTAACACATTACCAACAACTTATTGACACATTATCACCATCCTTTAGCCAAGCATAGGTGGATATAATGTATAGATTTTTGGTTGGCAATTTAAATGACAACCAAAACAAAATATGTTATTGTACGCCCACCTATGGAACATTGATAATATTCAAGCCAAGTAAGGCAAACTTTGTCATTGTGCAACTTTATTCTTTTTAGTTAACTTCATGTGAACACAGTCAGGAGTCTGTAACAAGTTGGTTGTTTCTGCTTAAATTAAGAATAATTCTCAACACTCCTGATGTTATACTACATATCCCTGTGATGCAACAAAGATAACAATCTAGAAGAATAATTAAAAGCAAAGTCAAACTGGACTCTAAATCCGTCATCTAACATGCATTACATATCAATAAAAGATGAAAAATCCAAAGATTTTACAAGTTATATTGTTATACTAGTGTTTATGCTTCCAATGAACTTACAGTCTGCATGAATTACTGCGGTAATGTTTCAGTTCTTAAAGTCCAAAACTCAAACAACTAGAATTGAGTTCAAGTTCTAACAAAGCTGGTTAAACTGCTGTACATGTACAATGTAGGCTTGCTTACACTTAGTTCAAAAATGTTATTCTTGTCAAATGACATGGGTGATAGTTCCTTCGTAGAGTCACCTGGGGCTGAATTATATCAAGACATTAATATTGCATTTGCTGTCAGCCAAAAAAGCCATTTTAAGCACTTTTAGTCGTCATTTTCATTCCTTATCAACTATAAGAATGGAAATGCCCCATCGCCTATCTCATTTGCCGACAGCAAGTGACACTTTTAGAATTAGGTGTAGTTCCAGAAGATAGGTTCCTTCCTATCAGAGGTTGGCATTTCAAAGGTTTGTGTTGTGGTAGGAGTGAGAAAGAATGCAGGACAGGGTTTAGAAAGTTTAGACAGGGTTTAGTATGGGAGAGGGGGGTCTAAGCAATTCCGTGGGGATGCAGAGCTACTTTCATGGAACTGCATTACCTTATATTTTCATGCTATCCCTAATCTTACATGAATCTCATGCATGGATTAAAAGGTGTACTTGTTGCTCCAAGTAAAATTTGTATCAGCTAGAGTGTATTTAGTCTGTTGAACAGCAGTCATCAAGTTTATTTTGGGCAGGCCAACAAAATTCAATCTACAAGTACCAGGTTCAAACCAGGGGAAACAATGATGTAAGTGACTGTCTCTTCAGACTGATTCTTTGGTAAAGTAGAATGTCACTTTTATCTATTTAGCTATTCAACAGTGTTTGACTTAATACACTCTGGGCCCTGAACAAACCACCAGGTTTGATTAAATGTCAGGATTGAATAAATGCTGGGGCAATGAGGTCATGTTTTAAACAGGGTTGGTACGGATCATGGAAAACCTGGAAAGTCATGGAATTTTGTAATTTAGTTTTCCAGGCCTGGAAAGTGATGAAAAATTTTTTCATAATGTGAAATAGTTAGACATCTACTTTGTGAATAGCAATGAGAGATTAAATCCAGATACCCTGGTCCCAGAGCTTCTCTCTCTCTCTCTCTCTAGACATGATAATTCGGCACTTCACGCTGAATTATCATGTCTAGAGAGAGAGAGAGAGAGCAGCTCTGGGACCAGGGTAAAATCCAGATAGTGCCATATTTCAACCTGATTATAATATCATAAAATGTTGTCAAAGTAAAAGAGTTTTGAGAGTTTTCAATTGGTATCAGTTGATTTTGGTCATGGACAATCACAAAAAGTCATTGAAAAAGTCATGGAAAGTCATGGAATTTGAAAATGTGAAAACAGTACAATTACCCTGTTAAATATGCATGACAGGGGGCATTTTAACCCTGTATAAATGCTGGGTCTATGATGTCGAATTTTAAATAAATGCTACTGGGGCTGTTTATTTGAGTAAATATGGTACACAGTCATGGTCATTATACCTTAGAAAATTTTGTATCAAGAATATGGGAGATGTATGCCTTGAGAGAGCATCATACAAATATTTCATGTCCAGGATAAAGAATTTTAAGTAAGCTAGTAATACACAGAATTCAAGAAGCAGAAAACTAATAAACATTTTCTGCTTCCCTACAAATTGAATGGTTGTATCTTTGTACTGGATATATCTTAATTATAAGTGCAAAAGCTAGACAGGTATCTACTGTAAATAGCACTTTGAAAATTTTTTCCTAGGGCTATAAATTTTGTCATAAGGTAACGTTACATGAGATGATTTGCAACAACAATTTTTCACACAACGTTGCAAGTGATGCTGCAAGTTTTTGAAGGCCATTCAAAAATTCTGAACGTGTTGCCATGACAGATATTGCATGAAAAATTGTCCCACATGCCATGTTACACGGGAATATTTTTTCATACAAAAATTGTCGTTACAAATCGTCTCGTAAAACCACCTTTAGTCCTCAATACTTTCACAACCAACTTCAACAACATACCATGAGGATGCTGTATTGCTAGGCTAAGTCTGCTATGCAGCCTAAAGATTAGCTGACACTAGGATTCACCTATAATTAGAGACCAGGAATTGGAATAGAATAAAACTTTCCAAGAACCATGCTAAGGCTGAGAAGGGTAGCATTTATGTACAGTGTAGTACTGCCTTTTTGTGCAAAAAATATTAGGGAAAAAAAAACCAAAAAACAAAACTGATTCAATATAAGGAAAATTATCATATGACCAGTACGGACTGAAACATGTTTTTAGAAACAGGATCAATGTGATAAATAACTTAAGCATACGATCCTTGTTCGCGAATCTTGCAAATCAAGATAATGGCAAAAATCATGGCAGTAATCTGAAAAACAAAAATCATGAGAGAATGTGAAGATATGTTTGAATTATATATTAAATATGTTTTGTATTTTTTGGTTCAGGAAGGAGAGAGAGCAAGGGATGGAGCAGTGAGGATGGCCGAGTTCAACAATACATTTTCCAAAGTTTACTTACTTTAGGAAAAACAAAGGTAATTTATGACTGTGCTTCATAGGTAGCCCAGTAATATAGATGTCAGTTTTCCCATTTCAGACCATGTGTCATCCTCTTGGGAATACAATTCTTTGTTTGAAGCTCATACATATTAATGTATATTCTCAAGCGCTTCCAAGAAACAAAGACAAAACCCAAGGGAATGATACATGATCTGAAATGGGAAAACAAATACGCCAAAACTGAGGTCTTTTATGGTACTGTTGTCACACAAGTGGAAATAGCCTTTCACATTTACATGTATCAATTCATAAACCAATTTTTGAGTGTGTATTTGTAAACATGGTGCATCAACCTGTAGTTCAGTATAGTTCTGCAATGGGTTTGAATAAACCAGCTATTCTCAGATAAGGATGTTAAACCTTAGGCCCTGTCTCCTATCCCTTTATTAATCTGTAATGGGGGACATTAAAGAACCTGTTGAACTATTCATATAAGGTTTGGGTATTGTCTCCCAGTCCAACAGCCTACTCCAACTGGAAGCATAACATACTAAGATACTATTTATTCACTCATTGTAAGCTGTGTGGCAGCCAAGGGTGCCTTAATACACAGCCCATAAAGTCTTTCACAGAAAACAATTGTATAGCCCACCGATACGGACCCACCGATACAGTTGTGAAATGTGCCATGTATTAAAAACAACTCATTATCCCTTATCACCACACAAGTACAGCAGTGATGCAGCTTAACGGGTCGAACTGAAAGCTTGTGAAGGTACCTCTGGCAGCTGCTATACAGTCCATGTATGACCCTGAGCACAGCTCTAAACAGTTTGAATTAGTAGGGTTGGTTTGAGACGAGGGAGGAAAAAGGGGAGAACCAGAAAACCCCTCAGAGTCAAAGAGAACCAACCAACTCAACTTACATGGGGTGACTGGGACTTGAACCCTGGAACTCAGAGGTGAGAGGTGAACATTTGACAGGGACCACAATGCCATCCTGGCTCCCCCTATAAATACCCCAATATTATTATTATAATACCTGTATAACAGCTACTCCAATACCCATGCCAAAAATCAGAATCAGGTTTTTCTTCAGCAGGTCCATTACCTTGTTGTAGCATCCCTAACACATCAGAAATAAAGGACTATCAATAAAGACATACACTAAAGTATGGTTTCAGATGAAATTGCTTGGGGCATAATTTTGGAGAACAGTTGAGATCAAGGACATTTCCAGACAGACATTGACCACTTTCCATACACCGGTTCACTGGTCAAACACAAAGCATTCCATTGAAGGTGCGAGGTACAAATTTGAATATCCTTTGAAATGACCTTGCAGCCTCAACTGGATGCTTTGTGTTTGACCAGTGAACTGATGTATGGCAAGTGGATAGTTCATAGTGCAGACTAAAGGTCGAAACACATTAGGCGACAAGTCGCTGCAACACATTGTGGCGACAGATTGCCTAGTGGTATTGTTTGTAAAATACAATGCTGCAACTCACTTCATTGCTTCGATCATCGCACAAATTCAAACCAGTTTGAATTTGTGCAACATGTTGCAGGGACAAAATTCTGTCGCAAGAATTTTGTCGCAAGGACAAGATTTTTCACAGAAATTCCACAGCACACGAGGGGAATTGTCACAGTGACTTGTCACCTAGTGTGTTTCGACCTTAATGAAGTAGATTTACATAATCATTCATGATTTTTTATATGTCTTTAAAAACAGCAGATTAAATTCTAATGTTGGTACACTGTAAATAAGGACCTTCATTACAATATCTTATACCAACTAGAAGAACTCTTTAAAATCAGTAACTCTGGAAAGTTTGAATGGTATAGCATATTCAAAAATATACTGTGGATCAAAATTAGATAACTTTGTATGGATTTCAGAGATCAGTCCTTGATGGCCTTGTTTTCATGTTTTCTCAGAACTTAAAATGATTGTCATTCCTTAAGGATTTAAACTTTTCACCTCAAACTTTCAAATTTTACTTAGATAAACATAGTTCTTTCCAATGGAAGAGGAAATATTTATTAAAGAGGTCAATGACTTTACCTCCTGATAAATGGGTCTCTTATTGCTCTCAAAACCCTTTCCACACTTATCTGTCTTTATCCTACAACAGCTATCAGGAACATCATCATGACTGCCCTTGAAGTATGGAGACCTTTGCCAGTCTGTATAATTGTAGATACCGCAGCATTGTTCCTAAGAAAACAGAAATTAATTCTAAATGTTCAAGAAATGTACAAACTGATGCATGGGTTGGTGAATGGAAGAAAGCATCCAGGGCATTTTGACTGATTCATGGATGGAGGAAGAGATAAGCAGATAGGCAGGACTAGGTAAATGGACAGATGAATGGATGGATGGAGGGAGGGAGGGAGGGAGGGAGGGAGGGAGGGAGGGATGAATGGCAGGATGGATAGATGGATGGAGGGATGAGTAGAGGCAGATAAACTACTTCATTGATAGAGATGGTGAAGGGGGATAAAAGTCAAAATATATTTTGATTTTAAAAGTCAACAACATCAAACAGCTTTTCTTCAATGTACATGTAAAACTTGTGGGGACATAAGGACACCACACAAATGCACAGATCCACTCAAACAATAGCTCCACCAAAGGAAATGGCAGGTCCAACAAACAACATCATAGACCTCTTGATTTCAGGGAGATTTTTAAATGGTTCACATTGGTGACGCAAGCATAAGCACAAGCAACATGCGCAGACTCAGTAGGGTACTGCTCATTAGTGGTGCTTGTCTTTTCTGACACCAGTGATAAATGCAGTACTGAGTCTGCATATGTTGCTGTTATACTTGCATCACTAGTGTGAACCAGGGCTTCAGCTTTATTGCCAATTCCTTAAATGCATTCTTAGGATGCAACATCCATACACACCATATGCAATCCAGGGTCCATACAGGATCCCCTGTGAGAATTTCCAAAACTTTTCTCAAATTTCCAAAGCCCTTTGACTCAAATTTCCAAAACCACACAAAGCACAAAAATAAAGCCAAATTTATGGATCTGAAACATTCAACATACATTTACCAATGCAAAACAATCAGCTACAAAAAATCCATAACTTTTCCATAGCCTAGCAGACCAAAAATCAATTTTCCAAAACTTTCAAGGTCCTGGAAAAATGCATTATCAATTTCCAAAACTTTCCAAGACTTTCCAAAACCTGTATGAACCCTGGTAATCTTTCATAATTCAGCATTTGTTTTGATGTAACCCAATAAATGTTTTCGCTTGACAGAGACACAGCAGCAGTAACTATGAAGCAGTGGAACTGTGAATATTACGTTACAGCCATAACTATTTGTACCCAAATTTCAAAAAATAAAACAACAGACCCTTCCTAAATTCACTTCATTGACCACAAAATGATGGTTTTAATTCATGGCTGGACTTGATGTTATCATACATTTTAAGTAATGCATCAAGTCCAACCTCAATTTGGAACCGTTGTTTCATGGTCACTGAAGAGAATTCAGGAAGGGTCTATCTACCTTGGTTTGGAGAGAATTAAAAGCTTTGGTGATACCATCCTGTCCTTTCTGGCCATACTGTGCGATAGATTCATTGAGATCTCCTCGTAGCTCGTTTTCAACCTAAAAGCAAAAATTGAACAGAGCAAAATTAATTACTGCAACTGGAAAATTACAGGACTAAATTGACCAATTGCAAGGAGCAATAGCTGTTATTACAGCTGAGCCCGCAATGAGATAATCTTTTGTTTTAAGAATCGTTCAAGTGAGGCTATTGGGTCAACACAATGCATAATGGCTCATTTGCATGTCAACTGCATGTATCCATAAAAACAGATACTACAGTTGAAATGACACAAGTGTACCACCTAGAATCCATTAACAAGGCTAAAAATAATGGCCGGTCATCGGACAATGTCTGAGCAGAATTGAAACTTGTCCGGTCAAATCTTCGCCTTGCCGGTCATTTTGATCGATCGCATTTTTAGTAATTTAGATAAGCAGTCATAACAAGCGCTGTCCCTGTGCAATTCATTTGAAAGGAAAATCATCTTCAAACGTGAACTTTTGATGTTTTACACTCACTCAGTTATGAAAATCATTATCTTTTGAATCATCTCTCAATACACTTCAGTTGTTCAACCATTTTGTACGTGATTGATTGAATTACATTAACGTATGTAGTCAGGTTTGTCATGTCCATGGTTAGTAAGAATAAAAACAAGTCACTTGTCAGTCGTATCAGTGATCATGTTGGATGGGTTACCTGTGTGTTTATTAATAAGTTGAGCTTCTTGTAATGGCATGCAACATGGCGGCGAGTCAAAATCTTCCCAGGTGTTTTAAATACAAAACAGTTATCGTTAAAGCTACACTAAAGTCTCGAAAAACAAAATATACTATTGATTCTTTATCGCAGTAGTGAGTACCTCTGTTGGGTTTCAAATGTTTATTTTATCGTTTAATAATCAACTTTAGATTGCCAGTCCATGTATTGATGCAGGTATGAATACGCAGTTTATTGGATCATGCTCGCAGTTCATAACTATTCTATATTGTCAGTTCTATTGTCAGATTAGGATTATGGTTGAGTGGGTGCATCGTTTTGACTATTGTGATGTCAGCTGCAGTTATTACACCAGAGAAAAGCCATTTATTGTACATAAAAGTTTTGACCGGGCAGAAACGAAGTATGACCGAGCTAAAATCAATTTGGTCGGTCATCATGTCCGGCAACTGACCGGCCTATATTTCTAGCCTTGATTAATGATTTCATTATTCAAATATTGAGTTGTCATTCACTCTGAGTTTTCATTCATAAAACAGAATATCGCAAATCTCAAAATCAATTCTCTGAGCTCAAAGTTTGATTGGATTCTTCAATGATTGCTATAAATAGGAAACTTAAGAAAAACTCTACAGGAAAGTCATCAGTATAAAGCTTATGTGGATTTCCGGTTTACGGTCAACTCGCCCGGAATCGGAGTCAATTCGCCCGGAATCGTAGTCAAGTCGCCCGTCTTCACTTAGGTGGATTAATTTCTTGAACTATGTTCACCAATAACATAAATAAGATTTTATTAATAGCAGTAACGTTTTACTTGAACGTTTTGTA
>JAAAQI020104219.1:0-16177 GCA_011800005.2 Stichodactyla mertensii | reverse complement strand
CTTGGGTCATAAGTCAGTGGAAAATAACTGGGTCCATAACTTATGGTACAGACCACCAATCAATTTACACACTTGGGTCATAAGTCAGTGGAAAATAACTGGGTCCATAACTTATGGTACAGACCACCAATCAATTTACTCACTTGGGCCATAAGACAGTGGAAAAATCTTGGTCTATAACTTAGGGTACAGACCACCAATCAATTTACACACTTGGGCCATAAGACAGTGGAAAAAATCTTGGTCCATAACTTAGGGTACGGACCACCAATCAATTTACACACTTGGGCCATAAGGCAGTGGAAAAAATCTTGGTCTATAACTTACAGTACAGCCCTTGTGCTTGGTTAAAAAGAAGTATGTATTAGCTGTAAGTTATACTTACCACACTTGCTAGTCTTGAAGAAGTTTTATCTGGTTTTGGTTTTTCAAAAAATCGTTCAATCCTAAAAAAACATAAGTTAGAGCAAACCATGGATAGATGGACAATGATTAAATGAATAAATGAATGAACAAACAAATGAATGAATGAATATTAAATAAAAGAGTAAATGAAATAAAAACAAAGCATTTTTACCTATTGGTTAAAGGACAAACCTCCACAATACCTCTTGTATCTGTCTGTTCTGTCTTATTCATTTCATAATAAATAGCCAACTCCCCTTTCTGTTAAGTAATTGCATTTATATTATTTAATTAAATTCTGGCAAGCAGCTTTAATCATTGATTGAAAGGATATTAATTTAACAGTAGGAATGCAAGAGTCAGTCTTACTTTGAGCTTAAAGTATTTGATCACTTGTGCTATGTCAAAGTTACCATCTTGAAATAGCATGTCTCCTGCCACCTGAACAAGAAACAATCAATCTCTGTTACTTCTAACATGTTACCTTGACAACCACTATCAATCTAATGATATCCTGTGAACAATGTGAATGGTCAACAAAAACCTTACTAATAGCAACTAGAGACTTGCAAATTAAAACATACTGATCATTACCCATTAACAGAGCTGAAAATAATCCAACAACTTGCTGAGAACCTATCTGACTGAAAAACCTATTGGTATCTGAACCAATACAGCCATTTTCTAAGACATACAAGCACTTTCATTAAATATCATGGACAGATTTGAAAATGATGCTATTTAAGGCAGCAAGAGTAAATGTCAACTACAAAGTGAATGTAGGAATGTCGGGTGTTTTCAGGGCTCTTTAAGAAAAATTATGTTAGACATATACTAGTATTTAATTTCCAAATACATTTAATTAAATCAATTGATCCTTTTCATCCTACAACTACATGCACCCAATGGCAACCAACCAATAACCCATCAATGATCTACACCAAGTAATTTCTAGACTGAAAAAATTATATTCTTTTAGCCTTTTACTTACCACCATGACATTAGCTTGGATGTTTTTGGTTCTTAAAACCAATTCAAAATCTGCTACTGCACCAAGTCTACATTTGATCATACAAATTATCATGTAAGTGACCATTTTTTATCAGGACCGGGACTGGTGGGTATTGGGGTGGCTGACCCCCCAAAAATGGGTCCAAAATGTGCAGGGGGTTCATACTGGGAACTGATGTCCAAAAAGGATATATAAATTAGACAGTCCCTAATTAATTTATTATCAAACCAAAGAAAAAACCATAATAAAAACAAAATAAGCAAATTTGTTAGTGTTACACATCAGAAAAGATTTGCTTAATCTTTCTAGTGTTTTAATTTCTAGGTAGTCACCAGAACTGTGTTTTGTTTATTACAAAATCAAATAATGTTAGTAGAACTGTTTTAACTTTCAAATTATATAAAATTTTAATTCAATGTTTTTAAAAATTTACATATTCTTTTCAAACTTTAACACACTTATTCATTAATTTCTTAAAATTTACTTATCAGTCTGATAATTATTTCTATTTCAAATAATTTTATAAATTTTGTGAATTTTTGCCTTTTTTAATTTTTTAATTTCATAATTTCATTTTAATTTCATTTAGTCTTAAGCAAGTGCACTTACAAATCATATATGAGAGATTTAATAAGAATAGTTTATGACTTTTCTAATGATTTTATGAATGCTAATTTTATTTCTGGAAAATGTGCTCACTTTATTTGAATTTATATTTAGTTGAATTTTAAAATTGTTTTTTTTAATTTACCCTTTATTTGGTTGAATGATCCCAGAATTCTTTGTTTGATGCTTTTTATCTCCATGTATTCTGATGCAAAAAACTACTTAATGTTATTCATTGAGTTAAACATTTAGAGATTATTGTTATGCAACTGTTCTTTCACAGTGAGGGATGAAAAGCCATTCAAGGTCTACTAAGCTTCTTTGTCTTTTCTAAAATGTGAAGTGTTGCAAAACATGCATGATTATTGTCAGTGGTAGTCAAAGTAAAAGTTGTGGACACTTTCCAAGTCATGAGCCACTCAAAAACAAAAAAAAAGGAAAGAAAGAAAGTCAATGTTATGCATTGTGCTCCAGTATCTATCAAACATCAACTGAGATGTTTCTCAACCAACAGCCATATTTATTCCCAGCCCATCCAAAGTTGTTCCAAAGTGTTTGAATACAAGGCTTGCCAGGCAAAAATGTATTATTTCAGTCAACATGGCAAAGAAAGGTCTCACTGAATTTACACCCATCACCATATAACATTGTCTATAATGAAGCTAGAACACAATACACCCTCTGTTTGTCTAACTCAGAAAAGGATGATGTAGCCACTGGCTCAATGATAAGCCAACAACCATTAATATATCATACTAAATAGCAATAGAGGTTTTGCACAGCAGCCATGTTGCATGGCAGAAACAATAAAAGCGTTTTACATAAAGAAGAATTCAATCCCATAGGGGAAAGAGATTCTATTGTTCTGTCAAATGCAACATGGCTGCTGTCACGTGGTTGTGCAAAATCTCTACACTTCATGTTTACCAACAAAACCATTGTGATGTTAATATGCCAACCATTTACACAAAAGCTCTTACAAGTTGCATTATTGATCCAATTGATCTCTGGTTGGCACATCACATGAATTTATATCACAACTACAGTGTACATGTATACATGCCATCTTAACCTTGTCTCAAAGGTGGTAGTTCCATCATTAACAATGTTCTCTACTGGAAAATCATGTGCTGTGGCCCATCTCTCATAGTATTTATACCTTAAAAGACAATACATTCTTATTTACGCAAAAGATTTTTCAAGTCATATCACTTAACACTTAAAAATGCAAAATGATGAAGATAATACACTAAGGGAGTTCGCTGTACAGTACTCACTTGTCTGCATTGGTTACTAGGAAAACATCAGTGAACAACTGCCTCCTATAATCCATGAAGTAACAAATGAGGTCAAATCAAGCTGTACATAAATAACATGACCAGTGATTATTTAGAGGGTGGGAGGGGTTTGGTGCAAATTGGAGGGTGGGTCACCAACTTTAATTTTAAGCATGGATAAAATAGGAGGCATACAGGATAAATGTACTCTCCTTTTTTCCTGTATTTTGCCAGTGTGGTGCTTGGGGTCATGGATGAAGATTGGTCCCTAATTTCTTTCTTAATTAATAGTAGTTATGCACCAGTCAATGTAAACCTCCAGCCCCCCAACCCTGGTATAACTGAGGACTTAGAATTGGACTTCTGAGAAAATGGGAAAATTCCCTCACCCCTTCATTCCCCAGGTCATGCCCTGGTTGGGAGGGGGGTTACACTGACTGGTACATTAGAGCAGATTTCATATGTCTGTGAAAAGGCCAGGCATGAACACAATCATGACACAGTCAAGGTGCAGATAGGCACATCACAATTCTAGAAAACATCATGGTTGTGGCAAGGCACTGACTGTGCCACAGCCTTTTCACAGCTCTAACCAAATTTAATTTATTCCTCACATCTTGATTGCCTCCCACCAGAAATCAAGAATACATTTATCTCCAACACCAGGTAGTAGTGCCTTGGGAACTCCTTGTAAGTCAGTGTATTTCCCTGATACATCATCCTAGAAAAAGGTTTTCCTGATATTAAATGACAAACCCTACACGTCGGTGAATTAGATTTACAGTTAACTAAATCAATTTGTTAGGATAATTCCACAAATGAGATTGCAATTTCTTTGACTAAGCTTATATATTGTTTACTACAAGCTGCCCACTGACAACTTACTTTAATTTCTTTTTCCAACAGCGTCCCATGTCCTGCCACTAAAATAATGCAAATCATCCTTTAGAAGAGAGGATTAGCCGTGATTCAAAAGAGTATTTCAAAGTCTTCATGAATAATTCAGCGGAAAAATGTATTTACAAAAATAACCTTGTAATTGACCTTTTTTGAAAAAATGATGAAAACCTACCAGTCAGACGATGGGAGACTGGGTAGTAAATAACATTTTGGGAAAGGGAGGGGAGGGGAGGGGAGGGGGAGGGGGAGGGAACACTGGGGATTAAGGAGGCTAATTTGTATCAAAATAAAGAAAAAAGAAAAATATTTTTATCATAGACTAAAAAACTAACTATTCATAAAGAAATGGCTGCAGCACTTTCGTCTTTACTTAAATTAGTTTGGGTCTTAAAAGAATGTTTATGCAGCTTTTCTGATTCCTACACAAAGACCCTTCTAAAACTATAATCTGACTCACTTATAATCTGTTACGGAAGAGAAAAAATTTTTACAAATGCGAATATAGATTTTATTAGACCTGGATATTATTTTCTTTTCTGTGGTATTCCTGTGGTATAGTACGAGGCATGCGCACCATCGGGAAGAACCAAGATGGTGGACGAAGCGACGAAGAAGACGCTAGCTGCCATCCCTTTACTAAAAACCAAGGCAGGACCACGAGAAGGCGACGTTTGGGTAAACAGATTGAAAGAAGAATATACAGCTCTCATCAAGGTGAGTCCTTTTACGTTAGCTTTCAGTATTTTCTAGCGAAACCTCGGTTATTTTTACGGTCTTGTTGTGAAGTGTGACTCATAACTCTCTTTTTTCCGATCATTCTAAAGTACGTGAGTAATAATAAGGAGTCAGATAACGACTGGTTTCGTCTAGAGTCTAACAAAGAAGGTACAAGGTAGGTAATTAGATTCCTCAATTTATTATCATTCCGGTTTTTTTATGCTTGATGTAAATAAAGATCATCAATTTTCTCGATCCCTATTGAACAAATGTGTTCGTACTATAACAGCTTGAAGCTTATTTTCTCTTATCTTTAGATGGTTTGGAAAATGCTGGTATATACACAATCTTTTAAAATATGAATTTGATGTCGAATTTGACGTAAGTCTTTATATTTAATAATTTGATTGACATTTATTGACTTTATTTCTCACTTCATAATAAGTTTAATTTATATTTTTATTGTACTAATTTATCAGATTCCTATCACATATCCAACGACAGCTCCTGAAATAGCCTTACCAGAGTTGGATGGAAAGACTGCAAAAATGTATAGGTAATAATCAGTCTATACCTGGCAAGTTCATTCATTCAGTCATCCTACCATTCTTCCATCCATTTTATCATCTTACTAATTACAATTTATCTGAGCACCCTCCCAACCACTTACTTTTCTAATATTCCTTCCTTCCTTCTAATTACCATCATTATGTTTTAAACCTTATATTTTAAATATCAATTTCCATTATGTCTTATCTCTAGGGGTGGAAAAATATGCATGACAGACCACTTTAAGCCCCTATGGGGGAGAAATGTTCCTAAATTTGGAATTGCGCATGCCATGGCATTAGGGGTAAGTCTTCTAAATTCTCACTATTGACACACCATGTAAATGATAACTTAGCAAAGCTATGGATGACCCTACAGAATGAATACAGCTTCATAGATAAATTTTGCAACTAATCACAACATTAAGTTATTTAAAAATATCCATTTTCTTCTTCTTATCCCACAGTTTTTCACATAACATTTTACCTCACCCATCACCCATCTGAACCACAGTCACATTTTTTAAAAATCCTAAGCATTGAACTTCATAAGATCCCAAAAAAATTTCTGTCTTCTATCTTGACATTGGTTTTTTCCCCACCACCCCAGAGTTTCCATTCAGTGTCAATCCTAAACTGCAGGGGTGGATATTATTACAGGAGAGTACACCCATAGTATTTTTAGTATTTGCGAGTAGAAGGGGGGCATATAGTAGTAGTTCAGAAAGGCACTTTCCTGTATTTGGGGGGTTGTATACCCCCAACAGTTGAGCAACATATGATGATGGCACATAGCTGTATTTCAAGAAAGGTTGACAGGGCGAACGGTAAATGGCAATTGGTGATTGGAAATTGCATGACCAAATGGAACTGTAGAGCTGTAATAGTGTCTTTATATTCATTTTCAAAACTCTAGATAATGCCTGCTGAAGATCTTTGCTGAAAGGAGCAGGCATTTTTTAGGTAATCAAGAAATTAATAGGAAAAAATTCTTATAGCTCTGCATGTCCTTTTGGTCCTGCAATCACCTATCGCCATTCACCATTTGCCCCATCAACCTTTTTGAAATAGCTATATTTTGTTTTGGTCTATTGTCATTTAAATTGCCAACCAAAAACCATTAGATATGATAACAAAGCAACAAAACAAAGTGACAAAACCTATTTTTAAAATGGTTGGAACATTAAAATCATACTGACAACGTTTATAAACACTACATCCACCTATACCCTGCCCTATGTTTGCCACTAAACTAACATCTGGCTGGCTCATTTGATTGGGTATCAGACTGTTGTGTAGGAGGTCACTGATTCAATCCCTGACCACTGCTGTAAAATATCTAAGGCACTGGTTTAATAATTAAATCTGCAAACAGTGGGTATCAACATTTATTTGCTTTGCCAAAAAAGACAAACTTCCCAGGTGTTGTACCATTGCCTTATGTAATGATAATATTATTTTTCTGTTTACAGCTTGGTCCTTGGTTGGCAGTAGAAATTCCTGATCTGATAGAGAAAGGACTGATCACACACAAAGATAAATCAGCTGCAGGCAATTAATAATGGTGAAATATAACAAATGTATTGTAATAGGGTAACAATAAATTCCATTCAATATCATGATATTGTTATCAAACTGTGGCTTACCCTACAAAACTGGTATTTCAACTTCAAAACAACATGTTTTTTTTACAAAAGCACCAAGAAAGCTATTGAAGGCAAAAATATCTTCATGATGAATAATGATGATAAAATACTAAGAAATGAAACCCACTAGTGATTCAAAAGAGTCTTGAGGTTCTCGTAAAGGCAGTTCTTTTCCATATTCAGTAGTTCTAAAACAAGGCCCTAAAATAAAATGATGAAATAATACTTTTTCTGAAAGAAATATAGAATGTTGAAAACCTGCATCTTTAAGTTGACAAACCAAGCCAGTTGCTTTTATTATACATGACTGGGTTTCGAGAAAGATGCATAAAAAGCAACGTTTAAGTGCCTTTTTTCTTAAACATGAGTGTACGGAAATTATCATTAGACAAGAGTCTTTCTCTTCTGCTTGTGTCTTTTATTTCCAAATGCCTTTCCCGTGTTTAACTTAAGAGTGGCATTGGAAATAAAACCTAACTAAAAATTGAGTTCAATTGAGAGGAAGGTAATAAAAAAGATCACCTTAAGTAAATATAATATCCTTCTAGAAAGATTGAAATTGTAGATAAATAAAGAGATCGATGGTAGACGTAAAATGTACTTTTCAAACGCTTTAATCAGTCTGAGGTTAGGAGGAATCTATGATCTGTGAAAGGTTTGATACTAATAAGCAGAGATCCTGGGTTATCTGTTAATGTTTTTCTTTGCACTAAAAGTATTGATATTATGATCTCGTTTTTTATACCATCGCTTCACAGCCTTGGTCTCCGTCGAAAAAAAACTATTTATTTTTAAAATTTAAACATATCAATCTCAGAGTTTTCTCCAAGAGCTGAAGGGATTGCTCATTGAAGGAGATTACTAAATTTTAGAAAACTAAATTTGGGCAGCTGTTTTACTCCGTAATTAACTACGAATGATGCAAAAGAACTTCTGATTTAAAATAAAAAACAATAAGAAGAAGAAATATGACTTGTTAGAAGACAAGGCGGAAGCCGCAGTTGAATGGTTTTGGTAAGGATGACTGGAATGTCATATCACAGAACTGAATGTACGTCTTTGATTGGTCTTGATTGTTGATTCATGTCGGAAGCTGGTATCAAAGGCCTATGATCAGTTTTGTTTGATACTTAGTCCAACATCCTTAACTGGTTGGTTCATTTATTTTTATTATTGTTGTCTACGACAGAGCTATTTGCAGTTTCTAGCTTTTGACACAGTGTTGCCATATATCATTTTAATAGCCGAGTCTTGGGCCTAGATAAAGGACAAGTCTGTGTATTTAGTATTTTCTAATATTTCTTTTGATGTCAAGTGTCCCACCTTGAAAAGACTCTCTTGAAAGCTTCTTCGTATTACCACAACCCTTAGCTATATCTAAGGTTTTTCTGCGATAACAGCTAGCAAACTTCATTATTAATAACGATTCGTTAATTCCATTTTTGAAGCACGAAAAAACAATTTAAAAGTAATTCAAACATATACAGTGTCGTTTATGACTTAAAAAAATCATTTTCAAATTTAGGTCGAAAAAGACGAATTCTACACTCAAAAATGGCGGATCTCTTTTCTTTTAACCATTATCGCTTGTTTTTCTATTTCAACAAAGATTATATTTACTCCACAAAGCCACCCGAGGGGTTTCTTCGAGAACCAAATAGCTGAGGTCAAATTGACGATCAAGTCTTTCATCTTTTCGTTGATTTGTTCAAGTGTTTGCCATCGATGACAATGATATTTTATTCACCTGTACCAATAATACTTGAACCAATCGAAATTTCGAAAATAAAATGCTAGTTAATAAAGTTCTTAATGGACCTTGAGATCAGGTGGTCTGAGCAAAAATACTATTAACCTTGATCTCCAGTCATACATAAAAAGTTTTGGGCCATTGTAATTTGTTGATCGAATTTAAAAGATCTGGAATCTCTTACTCCCCCTTATTATGGAAAATCTTCTTTAATAATTTCAAGTGTTTAGTTACAGAGCTTAAATTGTCATCAGTGGAACCATTTTTGCGACATATCGATATCGTGACATTTACATTTTGATGAAAAGATGTTTTTTCAATGTTCGTCTCCCATCAAATTACTCGCTTTGTTTAGAACGCCATTATACATGTTACGGATGTCCGGTCTTGGTTTGTCATGCCAAGAAAATAAACTTTGTACACTCTAATCTCTAAGCGACACATAAGAACAGTACAGGCGCTTAGTAAGAACTGCAAACCTAGAGTTTTTTTATTATTTCTTGTATAAATGTATCGTGAAGACTGATATTGTTTTATTCATGTGTGTCAATCATTTTAGCTAAAGGTTTTCCCACTTCTAATTACCAGTCAATCAATCTTAATGTTAAGTTGGAAAAACGGGACGATAGAAAAACAAGCTAAAAACAGTTTGCGCATATCAATGAGCCGGATAGGATTTATAGTATAAACACAGGCGAATTCAAGGCAGCTGTCCTCAAACGAGCAATCGAAATAAAGCAAGGACCTTTGCTTTATATTTGATTCTTCGCCACAAAGACGTTTTAGCTAATTTTCAAAAAGGTATAGTGCGAGAAGAGAATTGAACTGATTGTGCTTTCAATATCAATTCTAATTTCTAGTTTTCATTATTTCATTTATTTTGTAACGTTCCTTTCGTTATTATAGTTTTATTTTACTTCCATTCTGCTAGTTTCAGCGCCCTGCAAATGTTTTTCGCTTGAAGCTAATCCAGTTTTCAGGTGACTTTTGCGCGGGAACTTACAACAATTGATTGTTCATTTTTCTTATACATGACAGCTCTTAAGTTAATGATGTTGGCCCGTAACGTTACCAATGGTACTGAAGCGACTTCGGAGGACGTCGTGTTAGCTTCGGTCTTACTGAGTGTTTTAATCGTTGGAACCATATTTGGTAATAGCCTAGTTTGCTTGGCTTTTTACCTCATTCGCGACCTCCGATCTGTTACAAACTATTTTGTTGTGTCACTGGCCGTTGCTGATTTGCTGGTTGGTTTTGTGTCCATGCCGCTTTGGTTCACGACGGTAACACTTCAATGGCCTCCTCCAACCCCAACCTCAGAAGTTTACATCATGTGGAAATGTTTAGATATCGCTACTTCAACAGCTTCCATTGTGAATCTAACCGCAATTAGTATCGACCGGTTTTACGCTATTACCTCGCCCTTCAAGTATCCCATAAACCTAACAAAGAAGCGTGTATTGATTTGCATTTTTTTGGTGTGGATCTACGCCTTTGCGGTTTCTGTTATCAGAGCCACGCCATTATTTGGCGTCTGGTACACTTATTTTATTGTAAGCGCCACCTTTTTCATCCCTCTTCCTGTCATGATTTTCTGTTATGTTTGCATATTCCGCGTGGCCAGAATCCAAGCCGTGAAAATAAGAAAGCTTGACAATATGAACGCTCAAGTTGTTGAATGGGGCGAGTTGATACACAGGAACAAAAATGGCGACTTAGAAGTTTTATACACATCGACAAAGGAACGACCCATTCTAAAAACCCAGAACTCTTTTTATAGACAACGTAGAGCACTAAGTTCAGAAATCAAGGCCGCAAAGACGTTAGCTATTGTTATGGGAGCTTTTATTTTGTGCTGGGGCCCTTATATCATAACATTGCTGATCGACGTATCTTGCTCTGGTTGCATTCCAAAAAACCGACTGAAAACTTTAGCTCGGACAGTCAAGTGGCTTCATTATTCGAATTCCTCTCTCAATCCCATTATTTATACGCTTTTGAATCGAACTTTTCGCGATGCATTTAGGCGTGTTTTGTGTCGGTCTTGCAGGATTTGTAGGTCCTCTGACCCAGGCTGGCAACAAGGTACAGTTCAAAGAGTGCAGCGCTGTCACAAGTCGGTAGAGATAGGCGAGGCACTTCCATGTACCGAATGTATTACAGTCGTATAATGAATCAACTGATCTGGTCGATTTACTAAATTCGGCGCGCGAGTTGGCTTATGAGGGCAATTGCTTTTAAATTTGCACTTGATTTAAGTAAGTTGTCTCAAATCCCCCGCAAAAGCCTCAAATCGAAGGATGCTAAACATGATACTTAGCTGTGACTAGTTCAAAAGCTGAGAAAACAGTACATATTAATTTAGAGGGGGAAAACCTACCGTTCAAGAGGGTAAAAAACAAGCACTCAGGACTGCTTCGACTAGAGCTCACATTTCTCCGCGAGCTTAGCTTTTTAAACATTCGCCCTCTTTCTTAACCCCAGTTAAAAACCTCTTTATACATTAAAAAGTAGTTTTAGCTAGTGAGTAACGAATATATAAATGTTGCATGTACGAAGCCCGAAGCCTTTTATGTTGAAGTGGCAGTCAACAAGCAACTGGAGAGGCTATATAGCTAGAGAAACGAAAATATCCGAGTTCCTGACAGTTGAAATCGTTGAATGACAAACTGATGATAATGTCGATATAGTAGCAAACTTAGAAGATTAATAACAACAATGACGAACGTACAATATTCCTATGACGGCCAGGAGCTAGAAGCCGCTAAATAATGAATAGAGGACGTCTTATTTTCTTTTTAGAAAAACCATTAAACAATCAAAGTTATAGGTCTACCAACAGTTGTACAAGTAATGCCGACATCATTTCACTTCAAAACATGTTCCAATTTTAAATCTAGAATTTTCTTATATCTCATTCATAATTCAACGATCTATTTTTCACCGGGATTCTGAGAGTACTTCAAGATGGATCAGTGAGTGGACTTGGACGCCGGCTGACAGATTATTTTGGCGGGAATGCATTCTCTTTTTCATATCAAATTTAGGGTTTTTCCTACACTGTTGTATGTGTGCGAAAATTTATTTCGCCAGCCCTTTTGAAATGTTAATGTAACCACAGCCAATTTTTACCAAAATAAGATTTGATTACTATCATAGACGACCGTTCAATGAGCAACGGATTCCAAGTGATGGTCGTTTCTAGGGCAACCCTGACGTCATCATGACTCGAAATTCAACGGTGAATGGCGAGAGCTGGCCGAATCACTTTGTTCAACTGTCATTGTACACATTTATCATCACACTTTTAGCAGCAAAATGCTTGTATTTTCTGGAAATATTATTATGAGGGTAAGTTGTGTGAAACAGGAAGAAGATTTATTCAGCAAAATAACTTGTTATGTAACGTGTTTTCAACTGTACACTTGGTTGGCCTCTGGCACCCCTGCTTTTTCATTTCTTTTGTTCGTGTTCTGGTCATTTTTATGTGCCAAATTGACAAGTAATATTTCATAAATTTGTGAATTATATTGCTTTACTTCGGAGACATGATTCTCTATTTTTTCAATCAATCAACAGTGAGATGAACGCTTTCATCTAGCAGTTATCTACTAACAACTTAAATTACATGAGCTTGGGTGAAGCGAAAATTTGCACACAAAAATTGCTTGAGCTGGTGATTCAGTGAGCTGCACGATAAAACTTATCTCGTATAAAAATATAAACGCAGTTATATATCTACAAAAAAATTACGCTGTTGAAAACAAAAGAAATGCTAATTTGTTTTAAGACCAGAGGTTTCGTTTAAATCCTGTTTCTCAAGTCAGGTTTGCTTGCAAAAAAAAGATAAGATTTCACCGTGAAAAAAGTCGTCATCAAGATTTTAGATTCACTGCATAACAAAAAAATAAATTTTACTGGTTAGAAACTGGAATCAAAAGATATAATTCATTTAAAAAAAAACAACTGTATCTACGCCAAATGATTATTCTAATGTAGAGTTCAAGAGCATTGCATGTTTTGAGTCATAGAATTAAATGTATTCCCGAGAAATACACAACTTAATCACTTTGGTTTTTTGTCAATATTTTAATTTCGACTGTTGATCAATATTGAATGCCTCTTTCCGTGCCAACAGGGATAAGATGATGGATTATTATGGATTGTCTTAAAGCAAGATCAAGGAAAAGAAGGCTACAGTGGGCTAGCCATATGTTAGCAGTTTCCTTGTTTATTGGTTGTGGTTTGGTACTAAAAACATTAGCGTCAAACTTCCTTTTTGCCGAAGGTAAATCGTATTTTTCTAAACATCGTTTGGCAGATTAATAATATAAGTCCTCCGCGAAGCTTCGGCCATTAATAATACTTACAGCATCAGCTGCACTTTGCTCGTAAAGTTGACGCTGCATTTTAATCATAGAGTTGACACCCGTCTTAAAGTGTGTTTTCTTTGCGGCTGCTCCTTCATTTCATTAAAAATTCAAGCCTTCATCAAAATATAGGCGCTGAGAAATCACTCTGGAGAACGTACGTTTTACCGATAATAGATCTATCTCCGCATACTTTTGGGAATGCTATCAGAACTGTGGTGTCTCGGGTTGAAACTGAGCGGGAATATCTCACAGCATCAATGATTAAAATAAAACATAAATTCCACTGTGAGTCAAAATTTGCAGAATCTGCTGCTAGTCACAAAATTGCCTTACAACTAAAAATGCCCAGAGAAACCTTGAAACCTTTAAACTAGAAAAAATGTGTCACGACTTGTTATAGTACTGTAACCATCTTTTTCAACTGCCTTTCGACATTCATTCATCAAAAATGGCTGTTTTTAGAGAATGAGGTGAGATGGAATGACAAATATCGAAGGAAAAGCAAAAAAACTAATTATAACCTGTTTTCGGGAAAGGGATATTTTACGATTGGCAATTCAGACACAGACAATCAGCGGATTTATCGACCATAAATAACGAAATTAATTAATATAGAAATGACTCCTTCAAGCACATTTCGCTATAATTTTTGAAAAAAAAAATAAAAAAATAAAAAAATCGTAGCCAAAGGACAAGAGGAGATACCAAGATTGCAGTGCATTGTGGGCCAGTCCGATGCATTTCCGGTTTCCTGACAAAAATACTGACATAAAATCTTTTTATGACAATTAGTATATATTACATTACGATGATTAGTTTCTTAATTGAATCTCATTTCATAATTTAATAGATTGATATTTAGGTGTAATATTTTCCGGATATTTATTCTTGACAAAGCTATCAGGAGTAGCTTCCTCTTCAGAAGTCTTTCGAGAACGAGGACCGTCATCTCTATTTTTATAACTCTCCTCGGTCTCTTTCGCCGCACGTCCAACAGGAAGCCCAGAGAAGTTTAATACGAAGGTAGAGGTGCCTGTATAAGAGGCTGCATCAAAATTGAAAGTAAATAAATGGGCCAGTTGCATCATGCGCGAGTCCCTTATGAACTAACGCACCAGATCAGCATCAAGATTTCTCATTTTCTTGTCACAGAAGTTGCAGTATTCCGTTCTCGCCATTTGCTCTCATCCGTGGAATGGGAAAAATGCGATTTTGAAGTGGGAAATAAAAGAAATTATTCTGACCCAAGCAGCTGGTGGACAGAAAATACGGCTTATGGCTGGGTTTGCTTGTACGTGTTTGCAATAATAGTGATCTTCATAGGTATGTATACAATTGCAATTTAATTACACCTTATTCATTCTTTATGAGAAACTTCATGAAAAGTGTTGTCTAGTGGAAGCAGAATCTTTTCCAGGGGCATTAAATTTTCAAACCAATCACATTCATTCTTAAGTTGTGATTTGTTATGGCCGGCCAAACGTTCAAGTACTTTTTTCAACCTGAAGACTATTGGCAATTGAATCCAATACATTTTGAGTATCAGAAAAGTCCAAAACTCTTAATCAGGGTGATATTTCATCTGTAAATTATCTAAAAACCATGTGAGAAATGATTTTGAAAGCAAAGGGGTTTGGATAAAAATTGCTTTGCGCAATTAGTTGTTCGCTCAGCAGGTTGGTAGGTGAAGATAGGTATATTATTAGATATTTTTGAAATGGTTGTGGAAAGTCACGGCACGCTCACGTCCGTACCGTCAGTTTTTCACAGTCATAAGAAAATAATCCGCTCTATTAATTTTCTTGAAACACTGCACATGTTTGAGGACGGGATTGGATGGTCTCTCGGTGTTCGGATATAATTTTGAATAGTCTATACTTAAATCTACATATCTGCCCAAAATTATTGAATCTGATTTTGGCCTTGAAATTCTCTTGAAGGTCACTCTCAGCTTTTACCAATAAGATTTTTTGCAGGAGTAACATCTGCATTGATATAATACAATTACAATAAGTTTTATTTAAAGAGGGAAACGCAATAACCATCACAGGGAGCCCACAGCCATTGTCAAAGACCGTATTTAAGTAAAACCAATCAATGAGTAATGCTGTGTAGTAAACCTAACTCAGGTTATAATAAATCAGATAAGTCATTTCAGTGTTACTGGATACCGTACCGTGTACGTGCTGTTAGTACCGTTAGTTTCCCACTCATACGAAAATCAATCTAATTTAAATGTCGAACTTTAATCAAATGACGGTATTGACTCATTCATTTTCATATTCATTCATTTTTTCAGCCCTTGCTATAGTCTGTGATGATTTCTTTGTTCCGTCGCTGGAAGCCATCTCTGAAAAACTCGACCTTTCAGAGGACGTTGCTGGTGCAACCTTTATGGCAGCGGGTTCTTCTGCCCCAGAATTGTTTACTTCCGTGGCTGGAGTGACAGTAGAGAGCGACGTAGGAGTCGGAACAATCGTGGGGTAATTTGTGAGAGAGAACATTAGCAGTGCGTCTTAAGGGAATACAACTAAAGAATAGGCCACGTACTAGCTCTCGAAAATGCTGCATGAAGGCGAGGCTTCGTGTGAAATCACGCTTGGTGGCGCGAAACGACTGATATTTCTTTGATTTTTTCTATTGCTTTATAAAAGTTTTTCTTTACGAGTAAACTGCGAACAAGTCATAGAGGAAAGAGTGACAACAAAACAAGTCAGTCGTTTTGCGCCAACAAGCGTGATTTCACCAGAAGCATCGCCTTCGTGCATCATTTTTGAGAACTCGGAAATCCCCTATTAACCGAGTTATACATTCATTCCGGACTAATTTTTTTTTTTTTTGCCGCGTCATTTCAGTGCAGGCCCAATTCAGACGTCGAACTTTTGCCGTGCCAAATTCAATGTAAATGAGATGATAATGAGTAGAAACAAAAGATTTGACTAA
>JAAAQI020104108.1:0-16183 GCA_011800005.2 Stichodactyla mertensii | reverse complement strand
GGCAAGTTGGAAACTTTGTTTTGAAGTTCGTAAGTAGACTGGCTAAATGCCAACTAATTAACGAACTTCGTTACATATTTCGGAATTTCTCAACGAACTTCACAACCCACATGGGCAAAGTTATGTGAAATTAACTGTAATACTAGCTAATAGTTATTGGAAGATAATTGTTATGATGCTTGTGATGACACAACAACCTTGATGATAGTTATAAACAAAATAACTAATTCCAAGTTTTTTCCCACTTATTTCAAAAATACCCTTTTTTCTTTCCTAGATGTGGCGACGCACTTCATCTAAACAGGCAGTTAATTAAATCTGACCAGCGGGCATATCAAAAAGAGCTGGAGAGAAATTACAATACCCTGATGAACCAACTGGAGCCATTCTTGAAAAACAAGTTTGGTTCACTACGTGGGTCGATTAGGAAGAAGTAAGTACCATAACGCATGTGTTAGAAATCGGAGTTTCCTTTGGAATTTTACTAGAGAGATCCTGGAACCCTTTTTGTGTTCAGCAAAGTCAGCGAAAAAATGCGATTTGGTCGGTAAGAATTCAGGGAAAAGTGAGGAAATTTTATTTTACCAGGAGAGTGGGAACCCTGACTTAGATGTTTACGGTATCCTCACACACACACACACACACACACACACACACACACTGACACAAAATTGTTTTTTTTATCTCAATGCTTGTCTTATTTTCTTCTTGTTAGGGAAGGTTCTGCTCTTCTGAGGAAGATCTCAATGAGCTTCAACGCACAGTACAGCACAGCATAATAAAACATTTGGTCCCCCAAGATTACTAGAAGATTACACAATGGGGCATCATAGACTTTTATCCTGAGATAGCCAACCTGGTGCATTGTAGTCTAACATCTATTGTTCATTATGCCTTTATGGTGTTGTTTATACTTATTTCAAGAAAGTTAGTCACCAAAAACCTACAAAGTTGGGACCGTGGTGGATCATGGGAAATATACTTAATTAACAAGTAATGTCACTTGACACAAATTTTAGTTTTCGAATGGTCACATGAGGTGAAACTGACTGGCAAAAGATTTCAAATCCATCAATAGTTATAAAAATATGGTAGAAACGTATAAAATGTCTCTACCCATAATTCCTGTCGGTCTCAGCTTTCTAGGTTTTAAAGTGACAAACTTAATTGAAATAAGTATATACTAAAGCTAGACCAGAATGCACCTTCTTTGTCTAACTCAGAAAAAGCCCACGGGATACCTTGGAGGCCCTATTTCCCAAAATACATTGCGCGACTTGCTAAAATAAAGCGTGACGTAATAGCAAACTTCTTAGCAACGGACTGTTGCACAAACAAAATTATGAAAACAGTGTCAGTTCTTTCGTACAAGTGCTTTGTAAAAAGACGATTATTTTGCCTAAAAACTTTAATTTCCACGCCGTCATATTAATTTCAAAATAAACAAAAATGTAAAAGCAAGAAGTACCCATTAAGTTAGTGTATTATAGCCTAATATATTTACTGCCATGAATAGTTAATGGTTTAATTTTTAATAACTTTGCAATTAAAATAAATGTTTATATGTGATAAAATTAATAAAATTAAATTTTCTAATTAAAAATCAAATATTTTTTTCATTTTGGGTGGCTAACAAAGCAGGTTGCCTAAATGTTATGTAGATTGAGATCTTTTTTTTTTCTTAATTATTATTATTTTTTTATTGTTATCGAGTCAGCTACGGTTCAGACGTCAACTTTGGTTCTTTTTTGCAGTATTTAACTGGCACTTGAGTTTAACGTCTAAATCAGGTTTTTGATCAGTCCAAAATACTGAGAAACAAACGGCTCAGAAGCTGTGCTGCGAAAATTCTAAGAAGGTGAATATGTCAAGGACAGATTCTTGAAAATCTGCTTCAAAAATTACCAACGCGGTATAATTGCGTCGAAATTTGCACCTTCGCAGGATGTTTTATTCGATGGTATAAATGGGATCTTTAACGATTGTACAATTATGACCAAAGTTAAAGTATACTCTAGTCTTCCAGGATCATAGTGTAGTTCAGATTTAGTAATAAGATTTGTAATAAGTTGAGCCTTAAAATTACTTTACCAATACATTGTGAAATATGTTGATTTGAGGATCAGAATTACATCGCACTCATGAAAATATAGGAAAAGGGAAGAAAAATGAAAAAGAGATCGCTAGAACTAGTAACTGTTATTAGAAAAATTATCAATAAAATTAAATTGAAGATAGAAATCTCTTGAAGTCTCTTTGATGCGCACTGGTTAATTGGTGCTAGATTACCATGGTGAATGAGAATATTATCAACCTTATTTCGTATTATGAAGAAAACGTACGAAGATGTATCAAGTTTTGAACTAAAAAGGCCCTTCCCTGCATCGATGTCCTCGGCTTCAGGAAGAGACGCATTTGCGGTGACTCGCTTCAAGGTAAAACAGTTCAATTTGCACGCGTTATAATAATTATGATATTTTCTCTTTGAATAGCGGGCTAAATTCCATATAAAAAGCAGAAAAAACGAGAGTAATCGAAAACAAAAGTTGAGTCTTTTTTATAAAATTCGCGCAAAGTTGAAAACCATTAAATTTCCCAAGCTGCATTGCGCACTTCAATGTAAGGAACGCCTGGCTGACATTAGCACTTGCTACTCACTTTTTTCTTTTCAAGATTTCATTTACAAATTCTTTCTTATTTTCACTCAAAGTGGCGGTTATAGCTCGTAATCATCATGGTTTCCTAGTCAACCATGCGGAGGCCATAACAAGAGATGTGAAACCTTTGAACTATCAATGCAGGAGAGATTTATTCGAGCTATGGACGCCATACATCAACACAGCGACCAAACACGAAGATAGCAATGGAGAACCGTGTAGTAAACGAAAGGTAGTCCAAGTTTAATGTTACACCAAGGATTTACGTTGCATTCATACATAATAGTTATATTTTTCTTTATAGCGCAAGAGACGGCGAATTTCTGAACTAAATGAAGGAGAATCTGAGAGCATACAACGTCACAATCAGGTACTGTAAGCTGTATTTTCTCTCGTTTGTATTTTCCCAGTTACAAGAGTAATTATCAAGCTGCACATCTATATTCATAATAAATTCCATAAACTTTTAATAGTTATTATATTGTGTTTTTCTCTTCCATAATAAACATGTAGTAATTAGGCTAATGTTAGACCTCTTACCTCTGAGGGACTAATTATTGATGTATCATCATATCCAATACAGCTAGATTTATATCTTGAATATTTATTGCTAGATAAAGGATATTATAGCAACATCAACAGCAAGTCTTACAACTCTTGGAAGGGAAGTTGGATATTTTGTAAATCAAAAGGATCATAACATTGATACATGTAAATCAAGCTGTACAGCTTCAAAAGATGGAAGTTATACTTTTGCTAAAGACAAAGATACAAATTCATCAATTTTAAAAGGTAATGAGAGTACAAGTGTTGGGAAAAAGAAGGTACTGAAGTGGTAAAGTGGGAATTGGGATTTGCCTATTTTGCCCTGTGAAAATGGGATTTAGGCCACTGGGAGTGGGAGAAAAACAACAAAATAGGAATGGGAAAATGTTTTAATGACTTCAAAAGCATGTCCAGTCAAGGCTTAACGAATTTTTTGGGAATGGGATTTGTAAAAACAATAGTAATAGAAAATGGGATATAGGCACCCCCCAATTTTAGGACCCTTAAAAAAGTGTTGGGATACCTGTCACATTGAAATATATAATAATCTTAAGATTAGTAATGTCATTTTAATACTGATACTATGTGAAACATGATATACATGTATACATACATGTATGTTCTTACATTAATGTAAAATCTCGCCCCTACATATTCTATAATCTTCTTCTTTTAGGGAAAGAAAGCACCACAATAGATAGTCAAGTTATACAACATTCAAGTAGCTCTGCTTCCTTAGTCTTGTTGCAAGATGGATGGCACATTTTGCCTCCAAATGCCACATATTTAATATCTGATGCCTCAAAACTACAGCCGTTAGTGGATTTAGGTGAGAAGAAGCAAAAGTTGTATTTATTCAGATCTAAGAAAGATTCAAATTTCATGAAGACCAACTAACATTACCATAGTCCTAAAGATCAGCATTACTGCTGGGAACACAGAGAGATTGAAATGATTATTCTCAGTAAAGTATTGATTTCATTTGGATTTTGCTATTAGCCAAATCCAAAGGCTTGTTTGATGTTTTAGTCATTGATCCACCATGGTACAACAAGTCTGCAAAGAGGAGTGGCAAGTGAGTCATTAGAGAATAGAGGGTATGCTGCTCTACGTATGAATAGTAACACCCCCTGACCCCAAAATCCTTAAACCCTCTGCCCCTTCCCATCCCATCTATTACACACACACACACACACATCCTCATGCAAAAATATTTCCCTTTTCCTAACTATTAAGTAAGGCACTCTGGAACCCTTTGCTATATAAGATGCAATCCTCACATCTTTCATTCATTCATCCTGTTTTCATTTATCTTTCTTTTCTTTCTTTCATTCATGAATCCATTCATTTTTCATAGAAATGATAGTGCATTATATTTACATTACAATTTTAATGGTCTTCAGGTATCCATTTATGTCATTATGGCAGATCAAGTCCCTTCCAGTACCCCAGCTACTATCCCATGATGCACTTGTGGTAATTTGGGTCACCAATAAACCAAAATACATCAGATTCACTAGAGATGAACTTCTACCATACTGGGGAATTGAACTATTGGCTGAGTGGTACTGGGTCAAGGTAGACAGAACACTTAGAAAACACTTACTTTTTAAAGTTTGGGTTCCCTTTGTCCTAAATACCACAGGTAACCCATTTTAAGTAAAGTTATTTTCATCATAAATTTATATGTTATTTTACTATTTCTCAGTTGACAAGAACAGGGGAATTTGTAGTTGATTTGGACTCTCTACATAAAAAGCCTTATGAAACTTTAATTATCGGAAGATTCAAATCAACTCGTACAGAGGTAGATGAACCACGTTTGTCAGATGTCAAATCACAGCCTGAAACCATCAATAGAGCTCATAGCATGGTTAACACTGATACTCAAGAAACCACCAAATATTACATGGTTCATGCCAATAAAGAAGTGTGTGCAGAAACTAAATGTGAAGGACAAAAACACTTGAAGTCAATTCCCAACAAAATGGTAATATGTAGTGTTCCTTGTCAAGCTCATTCCAGAAAACCACCTCTTGCTGGTAAGCAAAATGAATTTATTTTTTTAGAAAAATCAGTTTGTGCCAATGAAAATGTTTTGTTAAAACAACTTTCTTTGTATTAATGAAGATGTTCTAGAAGATTACATTAATAAAGAAGGACGATTTTTGGAGATGTTTGCACGTAATATTTTACCAGGATGGACTAGTTGGGGAAACGAGGTAGCATACATTTATATTACACTGCTCTTGTATCTAGTGCTCAAAACAAAAATATCTGTGTATGAATTGACTTTATTATTAGAGCATGGTTCGTACAGATTCCTTGGTGAAAACTTCCAAGACTTTTCCAGAACTTTTTGAAAGCCTATTGACTTAAATTTCCAAAACTGCTGACCAAAAGTGCCAGCGGGCATTGATTTGCAGCAGGCAAAAAAAAACCATCAGCGTTTTTAATTAATACAATGAAAACAGTTCTTTGCAAGGTAGGAGCTGGACAACCAACAAAAAATCCATAACTTTTCCATAGCCCAGTGGTCAAAAAAGGAATTTTTCCAAAACTTTCAAGGTCCTGGAAAAATGCATTATCAATTTCCAAAACTTTCTAAGACTTTCCAAAACCCATACAAACCATGTTAGAGGGAGGGCGCGGTACAAATCCAATTCTTTTCCACTTCTCCTAATCACACACCAGCCATCCTCCCTTTTTATTAAAAAAAAACACTTCCTAAGCCATTCACATCTGTTTTACACCATGTTACACTGTATTAGAATTTCTAAACAGTTACTCTCTGTTTCTGTAGGTACTCAAGTTTCAACACATTGACTATTTTGAAGAAATGTCTTCCATTAGTTGTAAATCTGAATAGTTATTAATATATACAACTTCAATGAGCACCATGGAAGCAGAGGTAAGAGAAAGTGGTCTTCGCATTGAAACAAGTCAATTTCATATGCCTTTTCAGGGCTCAACATCAAGAAGTGAGGATGAGCTATGACCCAAGTCAAAGTTTAGGAATTTTTTCTCTCTATCTGTGAATGCATTATACTTGTACAAAACTTACTTTTTATATATAATAAAGCTAATACTATTGTTAGTGTATGACTGTAAAGTATGATGACAATATTTCTTCCCCTTCGTGTATCTCTCTTGTTGAGACAAGTGCAACAGTTCTAATAAAGGGATTATCTCTCCCGATATTATCTGCACCATACCATACATTGGGTATATACCTCAATAAGTAAATAGGCATAGTCTGAATGAGTAGGTCAAGTTCTTGATATGCTACATTAGCAGGATGTGTCTTCGAACCATTATTAGCATACTGTCCAACAGCTAAAGGATTTAGGAATGTGTTGTCTAACCAGGATAGATCACAAGGCATGTGTGGTCCTAACTGGTCACGGAACCCACTGGACCTGTAGATGTACAATGGAAGATAGATTTGCAGTTATTGACTTTGAGTGGTTTAGAAATATGACATTAAGTTTTGCAGTTGCATGGAATAAGCCAAATTAAAGCTAGCCTCTGCATGTCCCTGTGGTATCCTTTTACCACAGGGAACTCACCCAGTAAAGTAAGAGACAGCCTGCAAAAAAATAGAATTATTATAAAATCAAGTTTAAATAAGTTACCTGAAAATGAACTTTGAAATTCCTCGGTCATTTCCATCAATAAGAATACCATCAACACATCGAAATACAAACTGATTATGAATAGACTGGAAAAAGATTGGTTCGTATGGCCAGTATATGGTACCAGGGTACAAAGCAACAAGGCTCCCCCTGGGAACTACCCCATGGGTGACAAACAGCCCCTCTCCTCCACCTGTAAGTAGACTTGGCTTCCTCTCTATTTGATATCCAAATACTTCCTTCATAACATCCAATGCATTAGTTCGTCTGTCTCTACAATTATTAACAGTGTCATATCTAGCCTCATTATCATGTAATGCTGTTATAAAGCCTGCCAAATTATGTTGTAGTGTTTTATCTGGTATAATGTTGTCCTGTGATATATTTAGAACTTCTCGGACTGTCCTGTTATTAAAAGATAAGAATAGCTTTAAAAAGTAAATGCATAAATCAAAATAAAATGCATTTGAAATGGTGACCTGTTTTTCAAGTTGAAAGTAATCCATGGCACAAATCTGTACTTGTAGCTATTCCACTTAGTCAGCCATTTTTTCATATTTCATTCACAAAATTCAAAGCTTGATAAGAGACACTTCTAGTGAGATGAAGGAGCCTGCGCACCGTTATTTATGAGGTCAGCGGTAATTCTATGAGTACTAGTCTCTCACGGTCATACGTGGAACGCCTGACACGTGGTAAACATTGCGAAAAATCATTAGTTTGAAAAGATTTTTCGTCTTTATTCATCTTATTTTAACTCGAAATGCCTAAAGTAAAGGCAGAGAAGAAGTCTAGAAAGCATACTGAAAGTCAGCCATATCAACAAGGTAGACATTGGTTCATTTTTACGGCATTTTGTCGCGATATTTGGGTATTTTTGTGCTTGTATTTTGTTGCAAAATGTGACTTATTTATGTCGTACATGCAGGTCTTCGCTTTCAAACTGAACATGGACAACATATCCTAAAGAACCCTTTAATTATAACAAGTCTTGTTGAAAAGGTGGGTACTTCAAGAGCTCATTCATTAAACAGTTTCCGATGCTATCTATTTTGTTATTAATTTATATACAGTCTGTAATCTTATGACAAAAATATTCTCTGAATTGCAGGCTGGTTTAAGGTCTACTGATACAGTGCTTGAGATTGGTCCAGGAACTGGTAACTTGACTGTAAAATTACTAGAAAACACTAAAAAGGTACTATTCTTGGTTGGCATATGACATCACAGCCGCCATCTTGGATGACTTTAACAAAAGATATGGTATTGGTTTCTTTTATTATGTCATCCAATATGGTGGCCACATCTATCTTTTGTTGTTTGAGAATGGGGATTAGCTACGTTTATGAAAGGTCAGTGCACTTTGATAGGGAATGCCATGTATGGGTATTTTCTGAAGCTACATGTATATAATATCAGTAAATAGAGGGTCTTTTTACAATTATTAATTACAATGTACTATGTCATGCCATATTTATAACATGAGATAATCTATAAGAACACAGTGGCTTTGTTTGATGTTATAACAAAAGACTGCATTGAAAATCTTTTGTTAAGTTCATTCAACATGGTACTACATGTGCATTTGATCATATATTACATGTAATTTGCGCAATATAAATATTAAATATTATTATTAGTACTATGAAACAATCACTTTGGTATGTAACCATTTCTTTCATTTGATATGTAGGTTATAGCTTGTGAATTAGACCCTCGTATGGTTGCTGAGCTACAGAAAAGGGTTCAAGGAACGTAAGTTTCAGAATTGTAGATTATTTAAACCTGCATTTAAATCATTTTCATACATGTGCATTCATTTAAAGAAGTTCTTACTTTGGCCAACAACTTTCTAATAACTTGTACCAGTAATTGGTTAACTACAGTAGTTGAAAATGACTGTTTTACTTCCAGGCCTCAAGCAAGTAAGCTTAGTGTGATGGTTGGTGATGTCCTTAAAACAGACCTGCCCTTCTTCGATGTGTGTGTTGCAAATCTTCCATACCAGGTAAAAGAGAATAAGTCTATCTTCTCATTTCAAGTACTTAAGTTTTTTCTGGAAAAGAATTTCTGTAGTTCTAACAAGGGCGAAAAAACAGCTGCAGATATTCATCAGTATCAAATAAAAATGTGCACCAAAATTATTCAATAGTATAATGTACTGTATGGCTTTAATACTTTTTAATCTTTTAATTTTTGTTATGAATTCTTGCAGATTTCTTCTCCATTTGTATTCAAACTGTTATTACACAGACCCTTTTTCAGGTATTTTTAGTGATAATTTAAGTTACTATTGGATAGATTATACATACATGTATAAGATGAAAAGGATTGCAACTGATTGTTCATCTTACAGGTGTGCAGTCTTGATGTTCCAAAGAGAGTTTGCCCAAAGACTTATTGCAAAACCTGGTGACAAATTGTATTGCCGATTATCAATCAATACGCAGCTGCTTGCAAGAGTGGATCATTTGATGAAGGTTTGAACCTTAATGATGGTGAATAATGACTAATTCTCTTGTTCGTAATTGCTAACAAAGTAATGTTATGTTGATTTTCAGGTTGGAAAAAATAATTTTCGACCTCCTCCAAAAGTAGAGTCAAGTGTCGTCAGAATAGAGCCAAAGAATCCTCCACCCCCTATTAACTTTAAGGTAATAATACAAATAACTAAGATTTAAAAGAGCTTAGTTGGAGAAATTGGTTTAAACTTATGTTAAATTTATTTTCTGTAATTCTTGTTTTTAAGGAATGGGATGGTCTTGTCAGAATTGCTTTTGTACGAAAGAACAAAACCCTTAGCGCTTGCTTTAGGTAAGATATGTCATATATTGTCTTTGTTCTCCTTTACAAAATTAATGTGATCACACTTTAACTTCTGTATATTGCAAAACATCAAAGCATCCACAGACCAGATTATGCATGTTAAAATATAATACCTCATAAAATTTTTTTTTTCAGCTCTAAGCCAGTCACAGAAATGTTAGAAAAGAACTACAAAATTCACTGTTCATTGAATAATGTCGTAAGTAAATTGTATAATTTTCTTTTTCTCTTTCTTGCCATCTCTTCTTACCTTTGGGACCTAGTTGCTAGTCCATCTTACCTCACCAACTTTCCTCTTATTTTGTACCTGCTATTAGACTTTACTAGCTTGGGCATGTTTGCACATTACAGACTTCTTTGGAATAAGACTCTTTGCTTGAGGTTTATCCTTATTAATGTATCTTTTCAAGTGTTACCATTAAACAAAGGAAAAAGTCCCAATGACACGTGACCTGTAATGGGAAAACAATCGCCACCCGATTAGCTCATTTGGTAGAGCATCGGTCTCTTGTGCGGGAGGTCGTGGGTTCAAGCCCCGGCCGGACCAACACTCAGGGTCTTAAAATAACTGAGGAGAAGGTGCTGCCTTTGCATTAATATCTGCAAATGGTTAGACTTTCACGTGGCTCGGATGATCACGTTAATGGCGGTCCCGCGCATTTGAATATATTCATATAGATATTTGCGCATTATAAATGCATAGCTTTACCTTTTTACCTTTTACCTTTACAATGAATAAGGACTATTGCACTGGCAGTATTTCACCACATTCATTTCATTTTATCGTTATTATTTTCTAGATTTTAGATGCTGATTTTAACATAAAAGAAAAAATAAACCAGATATTAGCAGATGGTGGATATGATAAAATGAGAGCTCGAACAATGGACATTGATGATTTCCTTGGGTAAGTTAGGCCAATATAACCAGCTTTAGCTGAAAATATAAAATTTGTTTTATATCATTCATTTGTTGTAATCACACTTCTATTCTACCTTCATTTTTGGTTGTTGTTTTTGATGAATTTTGCATGGAAAAATAGCATTAGATTATCCAATCCTTTCTATTTTTGTTTTTGTTTAACTCATTTTCATTTTCATATTTTACTTTCTCCTTTATTTGAATCAATGAATGAATCAATAGAATTATTTTCAAAAATAATTCTATTGATTCATTCAACATTCTTTATTCATTAATAATTTTTTCCCTTTTTGTGAATAGAGTTTTGAATGGTAAATATCTCTACTATCTCTTCTAATTTCAACTAATGATGACCAGATCAATGTGTGACACAAAAATCAAAAACTTGTCACTCAAGAAAAAGAAAAATAAAGAAGGTCTTGTTAGTGATAAATGTTATCATCTCCCCCAATGTGAACCACCACTCCCCACCCTGCATCTTTATCTTTCATGATTCTTTGATAACACATGATAAGATTCAATACTTCTCTAACCCTATGCTCTTTGTCCCCCACATCCATGCCTTGCGATATTCCACCCTTGAATGGAATTTCTGGAATTAGTTTAGCTATGGTGCTCAGAACTAATGTTAAATTAGTGATATCAGTTTATGATCTTAAAACTTGCTTTTTTGCTTTTCTTTTCTTCTTTCTTTCTTTTTTCCTCTCTCTCTTTCCATTTCACCTTTACAATTCCAAGCTCATTGTAAAATAGATTCACATGCTTGAGAAAAGAATTCCCATTACATGTACCTTAACTGGGCTTTTGAGACCTGACAAAATTGAAAAACTAAACCAAATGATTTATCAATTTAGAAAATCAAACCAACATTTTCAACCACTCTCTCTAGTTAGTATCCTCTGTATCTGTGTCACTAACTGATTTGATATCTTCAAGTTAAAAGATATTGCTAATTCTAATTATTATTTTGTGGTTATCGTGTTGTACTTCCACTGCCAAAAGTCTTGTTTTTCAAACTCTTTACCATTTAACATCCATTACCAGACAGACCACACAAGTGTTTAAATGCGTTTTGTCAACTCGTTAATTGTTCACAAAATGGAACTTTGTCGCTTGTCTGGACTTGACGCTTACCTTTAACTTGTAATACGATATTTTTTTCTCTATATATAGGTCGGGTGGCTGGAGAAATTTCTTTTTAGGGGGGGTATGCAATTAAGGGGACACGTGAAAAATGTTGTACAGGGCAGGGGCAATATTAAAGAGGTATTGATAGATAAAATTTTTTGTATTGGAAATTAATCATTAATAAAACACTCACATTTTATACAAAATTAAGAGCTCTTAAAAAACCCTTTAAAATATTACAAAAAAAAATAGAAAAGAGTGCCATGCAAAACAAAATAAGCTATTGTTTAGGTAAAATTTAGAAAATTTGTGTGATTTTTAATCAACTTTACGAATCGGTATGAACTTAATATTTCATTAAAAACTGAGAAAAACAGTAAACAAAAATACCAACCTTGGGCTGCCTGTGGTTATACCCATTTATCCCACCCCTCCCCTAACGATGTATGATTCGTCACTCAATATCTGTCATTATTTAATAGTCATTAAATGTCATCTTAGCCCTTTGACCTCTTCCTGTGCAGTCCATCCGCACACACGCACGTGAAATAATTATTGTGGGATGTGGTCCAACTCTGTTGATCTCTCGTCACATTTACAACACACCCACGTGACTGGAATCCCGGAATCCTTTGTGGCGCACGTAGTGTGTTTGTCAGCTTTTTACAGCGTTTCGCATAACGTTTGACAAGCGAGTTCCGATGTTCGTTCGGAATTTCATACTTTGGAAATTCACAACGAACTTCGAATCTACTTCCCGGCGTAGATTCGGTAATTCGTTAGATATTCGGCCTTAATTGCAGATTGTTATTCTCCTTGAAGCCATCCTTACGGAAAGCACTGCCCTGCTTTGTGGAGCAGTTCACTCAGTGTAAACCTTGAAGTTGATTTTACAGAACTTACGCGGGATGTAAGTTCGAAGGTTCGAAGGTAAGTTCGCCAACGAAGTTCGTTGTGATCTTCCAAAGTACGACTTGAACTTCGGAACTCTCTTGTCAAAAGTTATGTGAAAAGTACTGTAAAACTAAGAATTTCAAATTGAAGTTCATGTTTTATGTTCATGAAGTTCATGTTTTGTTTTTTTTTTCTCGTGTGCAAATACTGCAAACCTGGTCGCTTTTAATTTTTTCTCTCTCTCACTCTCTATTTTCTAGGTTGCTAAATGTATTCAACTCTCAAGGTTTCCATTTTGCATAGTTTACATGTCCTTTAAACCCTAGATGGTAATGAACAAAATTTTTAAATTAAAAGTCCAGTTGAACCTCGCCTTCCTGACCACAGTATATGAAAAATTCAACCTTTTCAGTGATAATAATTTAATAGCTTTCTTTCACTCTTATAACAGAAAAAGTGATCATAATCTCGAATTGCTTTAAATAAATGTAACCTACATTAAAACCATATTTTCAAAATGTAAAATATATTTACTTCCACTGAAGTACTAAGCTGTCAGAGTTTCAAGTAATAAGCACATGTATAGGTTGGAAAATATGTTTTTGTAAACTTTATAGAATGGAGTACAATAGAGTATGTTCAATATAACGGCAGCTCTATAGCCTTCTGACTGGGCAGACAAGATAAAATCTACATCAAAGGAGTGAAGCAATGGTAAATCTCTTAGGAAGAGTTATTCGTAGGTGGTGCTTTCTTCTGCACGGATGCGCCTTTAGTATTCATGCCGAGGAATAAGCCTCTGTTATAATGCTGAAGAATGGGGTGATACTATTAATAGTAGATAAGTGATTTGCAAAGCTCTCGCAACTCCAAAATATAAGACGAAAGTGTACAGAAATTGTTGAATTGTACGGAGCAACTCCTCAATAAAAACTGCAAAAAAAGTTCCTTGTTTGTCGTGCGCTCTGTCATGATTTTTTTTTTCCATCAAGTATTAAAAACAATGAAAAATCGCCTGTCTTGATGCGCATTAAGTGGTTTTATATTTTGATAGATGTTTTTTAATTTCTATCAATCTTTTTCTTCATGCGGTTAATTGGACCATTTTAACTTCAACCGCCCAAACATTACGCTCATGTACGAGATAAAATGCCCACAAAACCGGACAAAAGACACGAGAACTAATGGACTTCAAAATGAAATATCTTGATTACGACTAAAAGCGGATAAGCGGACTGCCTTAGTTAACACAAGACTTTTTATTCCTACGTAGATAAGCTTTGCAAGGTTGACAAGACGCCACATTGCTTGCCTTGGGGATTATCGAGTCCGTTTAACGAAGTTGCTAGTTGTTTTGCATTACAAAAAGCATATTCGCTTCGCTTCGCTTTTCGATTATCCGATGTAGTTAATTGATTTGTTGCATAAACAACTCTAAAGCATTCTAATCATTCTAGTCCTGCCTCTAGCAAAGAAATTTCCCTCCAAGGCAAGCGAAGACATCTTTGGTAACATTTGGAGTCGTAAGTACTGCTGTAGAACTTCTAGCACCAATTCAACAGCAAATATCAAGACAAATATATATAAAATGCGTATTTATCAAAGTTATCATAGAATGACAACAATAACTTTAGCTTCCAACTTTCCGACTAATTGTTACTAATTCTGGCAAGTTTTTTTGTAAGTCGGCGCGCAAAAAACGTGTCAGAACTTGCACCTTCTACTGAAAATTTTTTCGAAAAACTACGGAATGTTCCTGCAAAGTTTGAATGATGCCTTCGTAAAAAGCCGGTTTGCCACAAATAATATTGAAGTAATAAGCGAGAAAATTCGTTTTAAAGACGAATCACATCTAGTTTAAAAGGAGTTTCTTTGCAAGGCTTTGCCTGCAGTTAACCGAGACAAGAATCGATTGGCTTTTTGTACAACAAGCGTTTCGCAGACCTTTGATAGCATTAAACACGAGCAGCGATATCCTCTTTCAGCGCAGGGATCGAACCAGTTCAAGGAAACCAATCTTTCGTCAATGTTTCATTTCACAATTCAGCATAAAAATTCTTTTATTCAAAATAACTTTTTTCCGAATACGGCCGATTTTTCCAAAAATCAATACGCCGAAGTAAGACGCCTTAAAACTAATGATGTATAAAATGTCAGCAGTTGCCAGACGTTTCGGAGTACTCAAAGCCTTGACATTCAGCACAAGGATCAGACAAGAACGATTTCAATTTATACGTTTTATAAAAGTATATCCTATTACGTGCAAAAGCGATACATATAAAGTAAAATGTTACCATCCAATCATTTTAGCCTTGAGCTATCTGCCAACTCATCTGCGCTCGTCACTTGATCAGTCCTTGCATGGTAACAACTAGGTAGCTTTAAAGTATGCCGTGATAGAAGCGATATACTGAGAAACATTGGTGATATATGATATTTTCGACTTGTAGTATTTTGCCAGGGGATTGAAAGTCGTGTCGATAATCAGGCGGTGAAAACTGTGTTGGTTCACCTAAGCTCTAGATAATGTCAGTACTGAATGCTTCTTGTTGTTCTTCGTTTCGTTTCTTCCTTTCTTCTCTCCCTTTTTTCTCTCCTCATTTTCTCCTGTTCTCATGTTTCTGTCCATTAGGTGTAGTCACGTGACCGCTATTAACTATACAATGACATCACAAATCGCCCAGGTTAGAATTTCCGATCTTAGCAACTATATCACTAAAATCTTTCTTAGTTCAATTCAAGGTCTGCGAAAAGTTTTGATTTTCTTGAGAATTCTACAGTGAAGTCCTTTTGGCATATTCAAATCTTATTTCAAGTTCTAACAATAAACCTAATCAAATAATAGGACCTAGCTTAAGCAAAAAAAACTAAGATCCCTACTAGATTTAATATCCCGTAATAGCACGGGTTTCCACCGAATTGGGCGCAAATACAATTTTTATCCTGTGATCTGCAAAAGTCTTATGACTAAAGAAACAAGCAAGCGATGTGAAATTCAATTCAACGATTTCTTTTTCAACTTCAGCGCATGTGATCTTCAGTCAAACTGTTCCATCGATCTTGTGATTTCATTGTGATAAACTCAAGTGAGTACAAGTTGAAAAAAGAGCAGTTATTTCCTTGTGTTCCCCGCCGGATCCATCACTCACTAGTTGACAAGTGTGAGTCAACAATAATTGGTGCTTTTTAAGACTCTTGTGATTGGAATATAATGGTGTATTCTGAATTGCATCTTGAATTGAACTCAGGAAAAAAATAAGATAACCCTGCACTTGACCCTGCTGGCACAAAACACAATTCAAAATATCGCTAGCACTTTCGAATCGTTTACGTGTATTGTGGTAAACATAATTAGTAATAATATTTATAACAATAATGATTGATAATGATGACGATAATTTATGAATATAGTAATAAAAAATAATAAATTATATCAATGTCACAACCCCAACAACAACAATGATAGTTATAATAATTATAATAGTGATTCCTTCGACCGTGAAAGAAAAATGACTATATAGTTTGTACTGGTTGATAAAGAACAAAAGAAAACAATAGGTTTAGAGTCTACTACTA